>JAOWBN010214708.1:0-13656 GCA_028565015.1 Pinguicula moranensis
ACTCTTCATTTTTTCAAAAAAAGTTCTTATAATCCAATTATAAGCATAAGAGGGTCTGCGCAAAACACCCCCTTACTTTCATTAGAATTGATATGAACCAGAAACGTAAGTGAACTTAAGCAATAATTAAGAGAACACCATCCCAACAGAGGCATGTATAGGATATTCAACACAAGAACCCCCGTATCACTTTAGGCAAGCGAGGCCATGTATACTTTAGTATTCCAGAAAGCCCAATAGGGCGAATATTCTCGAATCACTGAAGTACGAGTCTACTTGCAGGGCATCTCAAAAGGGAGAATCGGCATGGTCAGTCTAGGTTTGAAAGGATATACATGATGATAGAATATGATAAGATTCGTACCTTATGTCTCTGATATAATACCATCATGCCGCCTTCAACTTGCCCACTTGCCACAAAGGGTGAAAGTATCAGAATAACCCCAGCGCAGTTCACCATAAGTAGGAGGTTTGAACATCACGAGGACGGTTGAAAGAGCATTACTGTAGATGTATGTTATATATTCACTCGAATATGACTATCCTTTTCGTGTCGCACATTGAAATTGAGAGTTGATTGAATGCAACTCCTCGTCTTTACATTTTTTATTTTGGAATTTAAGGCTCTTTTTAGCAAATTGGACTGACAAAGTAATTGAAAACCGATAAGGTGGCTGAAATTGAAAGTTAATAAGATGACTGAAATTGAGAGTTAATAAGGTGATTTATTGGAGTAAATGTGTTTCGAAAATTTACTCGATGTGTAGGTCAAGACCCGGTTTGTATCAAAAGAATACCAACTCTGAGTGAGGTTTGTCATGGATGAACTGCTATTAATCCCAAACCCAATAAGTAGCGGGGTAATATTGGATGGTCGATAAAGAGTAGGAAACAGGTTTCTGTAGGATCAAATAGTTTGATTTTAAAAAATTTCGGAAATTTTCAAATCCAAATCATACGTGAAATCAAAGCTAAAAACTTGTTAATTCGTGTTCTATAAGATGAAGGGAAGCTATACTTACCTCAGCTCGCCGGAATCAGTGAATACCCGCCGGAGAACTCGAACAAAAAATGGGAAATCTTCAATTATAAAAGTTCCAAAGGAGGAGACTCGCTACCCGAAGCACTACCTGGCTAAACCAAAGGGGCTTCTAGACCCTTTCTGGTGACACACGGCGGCGGAAGATGAGTTTTTGGTCGGTTGATGTTTTCTTGGTCGAACAATCGTTCGCCAAAGAGATGACAAAAGACATCATTAATCTCATCTTTTTCTCAACTGATTAAATCTCATATAAAATGAGATTTCATTTGGGCTCACGACCCAAATTTGTTTTAAGTGATTTGGGGCTCAAATTTAATTCGAGCCCACTTGGAAATTAATAACTTGAATTTAATCTCATTAAATCCAATTAAAATACAATTGAATTAGGTGGTCCCATCAAATCCTAATTCATTTTTGCCCGTTAAATTCACCAATTATGTCTCATATAATTAATTATAATATAGATACATCGTGATCCTACAAATCCCATTTAGTATCAATTCTTTCGTCACTTAATATCTAATGATTAATGTCAAGCGTATGAATGTGTCATCCTTGAGCATTAATCACTTTCTTGATAAATCAGTAAATAATTGTTAACATGCGACTATCTCATAATCACAATTTCCAGCGTAACAATTAGTTCTGCATCAAGGGGCCCAAGGATATTAATTAATAATCTCATTTCAAATATGAGATGGACAAAAGTATCATCTTAATATTTCATACATTCCAGCATGAATCGTGCATATTCGGGAACCTACCGTTATAACTCCATGGTCAAAAGAGACGTTTGATAGCCCCATGTAATACACATTCATCACCCAGAATTATGAATATCTCAGATAACTTAATTAATACTATATGACTTTACCGATGACACAAATACAATCCATCCAGCAAGTCAAATAGGTCGATTCCAATGTACCTCGTACACTCATATTTTATGCAATTAAACAGATACCTCGTATCAATGATCTGCGAAACATGATCATGCATTAATCTACATGCTACTGATTTAGTCATCTAGTTGTTCCCTTGCAAATGACTTTTTAAGACTATGGACTAATTTAGAATTTGATAAAATTATGGAGTTTCATATTTTGAGTCATCAACACAAATGATCCATAATATACATATCTAAAACTCAAGGAACAAAATGATTCTCATCATTTAGTATATATAAAACTAACAAGAGCACAATGCTCTAGGTCACACTAACTAACAATCTTCCACTTGAACTAGAGCTAAGCAGGTACCACGTACCAACTCTATAGGTTCATATACAAAGATGTATCAGCTCGAAAGCCAAGCTAGACAATAGCGTATACCCATAGCACCCGCATGTCTCTCATACTGCGCTAGGAAAAGTGATTTCGTCAGCAGATCAGTTGTGTTGTTGTCTGTGCCTAATTTACACATTCTGATGTCTTTGTTGTTAACAAACTCCCAAATAACATGGTACTTCCGTTTGATATGCATAGTGCGCTTGCTGGATCTGTAATCCTTCGCATTTGCAATTGCTTCGATGTTGTCACAATAAAGCTCCATCGCATCAGCAATACTAGGAACAACACCAAGCTCATCAACAAATTCCCGTATCTATATCCTCATTTTGTCTGCCTCGCAAGCAGATATGTATTTCGCTTCAACAATGGAATCAGCCATACATTCTTGTTTGGAACTCTTCCAACATACGACACCACCATTAAGCACATAGACATAACCTGTCTGAGATTTTGAATCATCCCGGTCGGTTTAAAACTAGCATCACAATACCCAGTGCATGTGAGATGCTCCTCACCATCATAGACCAAAATCAAATCCTTAATCCTTCTCAAATACTTAAGGATGTTTTTAACCGTTTTCCAATGATCCTCCTCAGGATCCTGTTGATATCGGCTTGCTATGTTTAAAGCATGAGACACATCAGGGCATGTATATAACTTGGCATACATAATTGACCCAACCGCCGAGGCATAGGGAATTATACTCATCTTCTCTCTCTGCTCAAGTGTCCAAGGACATTGAGACGCACTGAGAGAGATACCATGTACCATAGGTAGGAAACCTCTCTTAGAATCCTGCATGTTGAATCTCTCCAACACCTTTCCTATGTATGTACTCTAACTCAGACCTATGAGTCCAAATACCCAAAATATAAGTAGCCTCGCCCAAGTTTTTTATTGAGAAAACAGTACTCAATGAGACCTTGACATGTTCAAGCATAGGAATATCATTCCCAATCAACAGTATATCATTGACATATAACACCCAAAAAATTGAGCTCCCACTCAATTTTTTGTATACACAAGGTTCTTTTGGGTTTCTAATGAATCCCATATTTTTGACCTCGTCACGAACCTCATGTTCCAAGTCCAAGATGTTTGCTTTAGTCCATAAATGGACCTATTAAGCTTGCATACATTTTTAGCCCTTTTAGGATTAACAAAACCGTCAGGCTATACCATGTACACATCCTCTTTGAGAACCCGTTCAAGAAGGCAGTTTTGACATCCATCTGCCATATTTCATAATCATGAAATACATCAATAGGTAAAAGGATCCGAATAGACTAAAACTTAGCTTCTAGTGCAAATGTCTAATCATAATCGATCCCTTCGATTGGAGTAAACACCTTAGCCACCAGACGAGCTTTGTATACAGTTCGGTTTCCATCCATATCAGTCTTTCTCTTGAACACCCATTTAGTTTTGACAGGTTTGACTCCGTCAGGCAAGTCAACCAAGTCAACTAAGTCCCAAACATGGTTGTCTTCCATGGATTGCAATTCAGATTTCATGGCTTTAAGCTATTCCTCAGAATCTTCTCGTGACAATGCTTCAGTATAAATCATGGGATCGATATCACCAGTAAGTAATATCTCATGTAGTCCTGAGTACCTCTCAGGTTCTCGGTCTACTCTCCCTAACCTTCTAACAGGTGGTGCAGTTTGTTCCATAGTCTCGTTTGGAACTTGCTCAACTTTGCCCAAAGTTTCTGGTAGTGGATCATATCGAATTTCTTCAGGAATGATCTTGCTCCCACTACTTTCCTTGGAGAAAAAATCCTCCTCCAAGAATACACAATATCGGGCAACAAACACTTTGTTATCCAGCGACTGATAGAAGTAGTAACCCTTTGTTTGCCTCGAGTATCCTACGAAGAAGCATTTATCAGATATAGGACCAAGGTTGTCAGGCATCAATCGCCTAACATACACTTCGCAACCCCAAATCTTGAGATAAGACAAAATAAGAACCCTTCACTTCCATATTAGAGAGTCTTGTCCATTGATTTGGTAGGAACTCTATTTAAGGTGGATATAGTTGTTTTAAGGGCGTATCCCCAAGAGGATAAAGGTAATTTTGCACGACTCATCATTGACCGTACCGTATCTATCAATGTACAGTTTCTACGTTCAGACACACAATTTTGTTATGGTGTTCCAGGTGCATTCAATTGGGGAACTATTCCACATTTTTTTAAATGATCACGAAACTCAAAACTTGGGTACTTGCCAACACGATCCGATCACAGTGCCTTAATCTTCTTCCCAAGTTGATTTTCAACTTCATTTTGGAATTCCTTGAATTTATCCAAGGATTCAGCCTTGACAATCATTTTTTTTTATTTTAGGAAAGCCAAAAGTTCATATAAAGAAAAATATTTACAGAAAATTATTTCCGACTCAAGAGCACAAGCCGCTCTTGATATCACAACCCACTAGCCACCCATGGTTAAAGGAAAAACATCAGTGATCTCTATACTCTACTGCTAAGCAGGTCACATGTATCTATTATTTTATTGCTTGCCAAGGGTTGTCACTATCAACATATCACCCTACGGATGGTACACAGCTCACCTATGACCTTTAGAGTACTGGCTGCAGGAGTCTTTACTGTCATCTTATCAAGTCATAGTGCGTGTCTATTATTTTATTGTTTGGCAAGGTTCGTAGCTGTCAACTTATCATCCTATGGATGGTACACAACTCACCTATGCCCATTAGATACGATTCTAACTTGGTTCACAGCTCTGCCTACGTGCCTGAGAGCTTCCAGAGATTGAGAGTTATGCAATCTTTACTCTTGTGCTACCAGCTAGTGGATTTGTCCCTTGTGCATCACATGTAAGGTATGATTTGTCACTGTCCAAGGATTGATCACTGTCTTTATCTTCTTCAATCAACACTTGTGTGCACCTCGCATGTTTCATGGTTGAAGTGCTTTGTCATGTGATCGATGCTGGTGAGAGTACTGCAGCAGAAACAGCCTTGCCTTTACCTATACATACATCGGCTTAAAGCACCAGTCTGGTTTAATGACCTCTTGCTGCCCTTTTACTGTCTTCCTAGAGATGAGACTGCATTCCAATAGATGGCAGCCTGCTAAATACCATATGTTGGATATAAGTTGATTTTCCTTTTATAGCCTGAGCTTCGTATTTTGCACATCCTGAGCTGGAATGATAGTGAGGATGATGCTTAATCCAACCATGATAGTGAGGATGATGGTCCAGAATTGTTTTGTGTTTTCCGATGCTGGTGGAAAACATACTTTTGGCCAACTGTTATGCTGGATCTGGTGCATCAACAGCCAGTAAAATCTATCTTTATGTTGGTCTGCCACAGGTAAGCTCCCCATCATGATGTTGTATTGAGATTCAATTTATTGTAAGTGCCTCTGTTCTCTTGATCTGCAAGAGCAAATCAAGTTGGCCAAATTGCAGTGGACCTAACCTGTACCTTTTCACAAAACAGATGCAGTGAAGAAATTCAAAAGATGCATATTTGTAAACTATTTGTTAGAGTACTTCCTGGTTGTGTGCTCACTGAAAATTCCTCCTGAGTGAAGGCCCTGTTCTTCTATTTCTGCTGTTGATCTTTTTGCTCATCTACACCACCAAATGGTCGTAACCTGTACTGAAAATTTCGTGAACAGAATATCAAAAGTTTTAGAATTCTGCAGTGCTAGAACAGAACACTTAATCTTTGTCAAAATTTTTGATTCCACCTAATGTGTAGTGGGTTCCTGCTGAATCACCTACAAACCTGTCAGTTCCTGGCTAAAATTTAGAAACAGAGAAGGACAAATATGAAGAATGTTAACCTGCCAAGAACAATAGTTCTATCAAAATTCTTTATGCAAAGCCGAAAGCAACATAACACAGAGACATTCTCATAGAACCTGATGAAGTCTCCTCACATTATAAATGGAATTTCATGCACTCCAATGGGTTAGTCAGCCAGTCCGAATATGAAAATAAATATAAACCTGTTGATCTTTTTGCTCTTATCCACCACCAAATGGTTTGTTGAATTGTCTCCACAGCTTTAGTCTCGATGTGTTCCTAGGTTTCCAAATAATTCAGACAAGGGCCATCCAAATACTTTTCCAAGCATCCATGTTTATTCCTTCAGGTTTCCATTCGAAGAAAAGCCAGAAGGGTGGAGGTTCTGTGTTAAGAAATGATAATGTTGAAGACAAACTCAGCAAGGCGTGAAGAGATCTCCACACCTTCCTTACGAATACACACTTTGCAAATAGATGCATAACAGATTCTTGTTCCAAATCCGAATGGCATAGTGGACAAGAACGGTGAGTTTCTTGGTCTATTATGTTCCTTCTTTTCAGTTCCTCATGTACCGGCAGGGCACCTTGTATTAATTTCCAAGTAAAGATCTCAACTTTGCGTGGGGTTATTTTGTTCCAAATGATGATCAAATTTGACATCTCTTCCTCCGAGTAAGGGGTCTCTCTGCCCTTCATGGCTAGATATGCCTCCTTGGCCATACATGTTCCACTTCCACTCTCATTGAACATGTATTTATCGAGTTGTGTTCTATCCACCAATACATCATGGAGAGATGTCATTAATGCATCTAAATATGCATGTTCAAAGACCCTTAGCTCTCTTCTCCAATTGAAGTTCCAGTGCCAACAATTATCCTCCAAGGTACCCATCTCTGATATCTTATTTTCCGAATTGTTGGAAATCCTAAAGAGTCTATTATAAGATTCAGCCAATAGTCTGTTATTAATCAACTTATCCAGCCAGAAACGAATCTTGTTACCATTTCCTACTTTGAGCTTGGTTGACTGCTGAAACTGTATTGATCCTGCTATTTTATGGATATTTTCCCACCAAGGTGAAGAATGTGATCTTCTCCAAGGGTGTTTGGCTGCTGTGAGAGCAGGAAATTCACCAAGTATAATCGGCCCATATTTAGCTTGTAACACCTTTAGGGAGAGGCTTTCATCACCTTGGAGAATCCTCGCACACCATTTACCTAGCATGGAATGGTTTGCTGTTTTTATGCATCGACGTCTAACAAATTCCTTTATTCTCAGCTGAAGGTCTCCAAAAGAAATTGAGTTGCAAAGAATTTAGTTTTCTGATAATTGCAGAAGGCGCTTTGAAATATCTAAGGTAATGATGCCAAGACTGAGTTGATCAGTGTGATTTTCCCTCCCGATGAAAGTAATTTGTGTTCCCAAGTTTGAAGAGTTGTAGAGTATTTATCTAAGACCGGATTCCATGTTGCAATTTGTTTTCCACTCACTCCTAATGGCAATCCGAGAGAAAGGTAGAGAGCCTCGTCTGCAACATAGAAAGGATGCCACTGAGTGTGCTATGCTGTACATTAATCCCTGTAAGACTGCTTTTTTTTAAAATTTATTTTGAGGCCAAAAGCTAGTTCAAAGTTCAAGAGAATAGCTCTGAAGTTCTTCACATTGCTCCAATATGCTTCCCTAAACAAGAAAGTTTCATCTGCGAATTGTAAGTGAGAAATTTTTTTCCTCTTGTCCCCCAATTGAAATCCATTAATGAGGTTTAGTGAGACTGCTTTGTTTATCATATAAGACAACCCTTTAGTAACAATGGTATATAGGAAAGGGGATAAAGGGTCGCCTTGTCTTAGACCTCTCTTTGGAGTGAACTTTCTAGACGGACTTCCATTGATGAGAACTGATGTAGTTGCTGATTCAAGAATCTCTCTTATTCATTCCGTCAAAATTCTTGGGAAGCCCATTAGTTCCTGAATTTCCTGTAAGTAGTCCCAGTTGATTGTGTCAAATGCTTTCTCAAAATCAACTTTAGCACTAATGCTTTCATTTTCTTTTTCTTGGCCTCATCAATTATTTCGTTAGCTATCAAGATTCCATCAAGAAGCTTCCGTCCTAGAATAAATGTCATTTGATTCTGAGCAATGAGACCATCCATACATAGGTCCAGTCTTGTTGCCAGTACCTTGGTGATAATTTTAGGCATGGAGCTTATTAGTGTGATTGGCCTATAATCCTCGCAAGTTAGAGGTGTTGAAGTCTTAGCCAATAGAGATATATGAGCAGTGTTGCAACCTCAGGACAATTTTGAGTTCCTGTAAAATTCCCTGAAAAGATTGAAAATATTAGCTTTCATCAGGTATAGGAAATATTTGATAAATTTAAAATTTAAACCATCTGGGCCTGGACTCTTTGAGCTTCCACACTGTGAGATAGCTGCTATGATTTCTTGTTCCGAAGAGGATTTCAGGAGATGTCTCTGTTCAGACATTGAAAGAGTCTTGAAATGCATATTATGTATATGTGGTCTTGGCCAGGAAGTTACTTTGTATCTATCTTCATAGTGTTGCACAAAGATTTCCTTGATCTGCTCTGGTTCTTCATACCAAACATTGTTCTACCAGACACCCTGAATATTGTTTCTTCTTCTGTTCCTCTGGATCGATTGATGAAAGTATCTGTTGTTCACATTCCCTTGTTGTAACCAAGTGATCCTAGACTTTTGATATGCGAGGCTGTCAATTTTCCTAGTGATGTCTTCCAAATTTGTTCTGAGAGAAAGTATTAGCTCCTGAGTTAAGTGCACTCTAGGTTGGATCTCTTGGTCTCTTGATTCCGCCTCTTTTTCTTTAGATTCTAGTTCATTCAGTAGACTAACCCTTTGTGCTTCCAAGTTTCTTGGTTCTTGACATATCCAATCCCTCATGCCAAGCCGAAGTTCCTGTATTTTTTTTATTTATTATTCTGAAGCTAGCAAATCCCACTAAAGTTGAAAAGGACCAAGTGTGCTCAATCATCTCTCTGAAAGACTTCTCCTCCATCCACCAATCACAAACTCTTAATGGCTTTGGTCCCCAATTGTTTATGTTGAGGCAGATACTGACAGGACAGTGATCAGAATCATCCCTTTGCAAGCCTGTTTGTATCCAATTATTTTCATTTTGTAGCCACAAATTGTTCACCAAAATCTATCCAATCGGCTCATCGCTTTCAAAGATTTTAGGTACCAAGTGAATTGTTTTTTCTCTATTTTGAGATCAATTAGACTGAGAGAATAAATAAAGTCATTGAAGGCTCTAATTTCTTGGGCATTCGGCCTGTGCGCTTGTCCTTTTCTCTCACAACTACCTAGTGTAGCATTGAAATCACCCATTAGGCACTATTTTTGTGATTCATTTGCATCATGTAATTCCTGGATTGAATTCCATTGTGATTGCTTTGCTGCCAAGCCTGAGGGGCCATATATGTTTAGCATATTCGAAAGAATGTCATCGTTATTCCAAAAACCTGTTACCACTAGCACTCCCTCCTCTGAACACATATGATGTCTAGTCAATTTATTTTTGTTCCGGATAGATAGAAGTCCTCCCAACCTACCGATTGCCCCTAGATAAATCCAGTCAAATTCTTCATCGTACCATAGGAAGGAGACTAGTCTCCTGTCAATCTGTCTAATTTTGTTTCTTGCAAACTAGCAAAATATGGTTTTTCTGCCACAAATAATTTTTTCACTCTCCTTTTCCTTCCTGGACTGTTGAGTCCCCTTACATTGTAGGTGATGAGTTTCATTGGAATAATTTACCAACCCTTTCTTGTGGCTACACGGTGTTTTTGCAATCTAAAATTTCCTGTTAATGGAAGCCAAATGTATCAAATGTTGTCGTGTGGCTGCCTCATTAGGGCTGAAAATGATTCCAAGTTTCTGGCCAATGTCCATAATATAATCTGCATCCTTGACTTTTTGATTCTCCGAGATTTCTGTCTGAGATTGAGGTATTTCTGCATGTGATGTGGGTGTAAATATTGTTTCTAACCAAGTTGTAATAGCTGCACAATCTCTTTGAGCATTTCTCAGAGATTCCTTTTTTTTCTACTTCTTGTGTGTGGTCCTTTGTGAGCTCCTATGCTTTGAACAGATTGCAGATGAATAGCTGAGCTTTTTTTGATATGAGAAGACTTATTGATAGAAGGGAATTCTGCCTCAGATATATCAACAGCAACTGGAAGTGGTCATTCCAAATATGGGATCAACTCTTGATCATTAATGAAATATGCTTTGCCACTTGTATGAATCTATGGAGTAAGTTCAATCATAGGGAAATCTTCAGTTCTTGGTATTGAGTGAGTGATTAACTGCGGTATATCCTCTGCTAGGATACACTCGGGGCAATAGTTATTACTCTCTACTGCTGCCTCAGGAGTTCTCTGTGATTCTTGCACCAGCTCTTGACCCTGCTGTGGAATTCTGCTTGGTTGTAAAACCATAACTTTTGAATGTCCTTCGTTATTCTCCTGTGCCGAGCCGGATGGTGTGATACACTCAACAATTTCATTAAAGCTCTCTTTTTTCTCCTGTGATGGTTGAGCAGGAATTACTTTAGGAACTGATTCTATCTCAATCATTTCAGGGGGTCCTCTTTCCTTTGATATGATTTTTGATGGAGGCCACCAAGCCACCAAGGAATAGATTGAGGTTGCCACTTGCGGTTGAAGTCTGTTTCCTGTGCTGCCAGAGCCAAAGTGTCCTTTATAGTGTTGAAGTTTGTTATGTCTTCTGGTGTGGATTCAGCTGTTGAGATTGAGTCTAAATCTGAAATAGAAGCTTCTCAAAAACATAATTGGAAGGAACCTTCTTCAGTGTATATATGTTCCTGCACAGAAGATGTATACCATAATTGGTTAGGCCATAACTATTTGATATTTAGATTTCAGGTCTTATTAGAAATGGAGAGAGATAGGCAAGTAGGGAGAATTTCTCTTGGTTTCAGTGTGATCAGCAGTTGAATAGCTTCTAAGTATCTGTGATTCAGACTACATCCATCGATCTTGACAAAAGATCCAATTGTATTCCCTATCCTCTCCATGATGGGCTGTGTCCAGAAGTGTATGGGAAGGCCAAATACTTGGATCCAGATGGGACCATCGATCTGTTCTTCCTCCGAGGACCATGTATATACATCATCCAGCCAGTTTAGGAGCCAAGTACTATCATTTGTTATCAGATTTTCCAGGTCTACTTCGGACTCTTCCCAGATGAGGATGTGAGTTGAATTTATAGGACTCACAACGATGTTGAGATACCCTGCAGCTTTAAGCTCCGATTGAACCTGCTGCCATTGGTAGTGTTTATTTAGAACACCAATGTATCCCTTGTTCAACCAGCCTTGTGAATCATTAGATACATATAACCATATGTAATAAAATCATTAGTAAATGTAATGAAGTACGAATACCCACCTCGTGCATTTGTGCTCATAGGACCATATACGTATGTATGCACTAATGCTAATAGCTCAGTGGCTCTCTCGACGGCCTTCTTAAAAGGTGCCTTGGTCATCTTCCCATGTAAACAAGATTCGTACCTATTAATTGACTCTCAGTCAAAAGAGTTCAAAAGTCTAGTTGTTTGGAGCTTCTTTATGCGATTCTCGTTAATATGACATAAGTGACAATGCCATAAAAGGGTTGAGTTATCATTGCTTGATTAGTCATTTAGTATTCACATTATACATTGGCGTTCCTTGTTCAGTCACGTAAAGACCATTAAATAAATGAGTACTAGCATAATATAAATCACTCCAGAAAATGGTACAAAATTTGTCCTACATGACAAACTTATATCCCATAGAAGTAAGTTGAGATACAGACATAATGTTATGACTAGCACACAGAACTTAATATACATTCAAAAGTTCCATCTTATGCCCACTAGACAACAGTAATGCTAAGTCCCCTACTGCAACAGCTAAAAAAAATGCCATCACCGAACTTAAATTGCATCTGGACCTTTACTAGTTTCCCATGCTTTGTTAATGCCTGCATATTTGAACAAGTATGAGCATCTGCTCCTGAGTACACAACCCAAGAGGTAGAAGATGAAGCAGCAAAATTAATTTCAACAATGTGAATACCTGAAGTAGATGACGTTCCCAATGCCTTCTGTTCTTCCTGGAACTTTGGACACAACCATTTAAAGTGACCTTTTCCCTTGCAAAAGAAACACAGTCTCCGGAATAGGTAATTATACCTTTTTAGGCTTGGGCTTGCTCTTGTTCTCAACCGGACCCTTGCCCTTTCCTTTCACCTTTTTCTTACCCTTGATCCTATCCTTTTTCTTTTTCTTGCCCACCCTACTGTACCCTGACACTAATAAAATATCAGGAGCCTTCCTGATGGATGTTTCATCCGTTGATAGCATCGAATGTACCTCATTCAACGGTTTCACAATTCCCGCCATATTATAGTTCATAATGAACATCGAAAAGCTCGTTGACAGGGAATGTAATATCAGATCGGTGCAGAGTTCAATGTCGATTATAGAACCCAACTTCCCAAGCTGTATTAGACCTATGATTCTCTGAACATGCATACTGACCGAGGCTCCCTCAACCATACGACATTCAAATAATTCTTTAGCTATACGATAATGCTCACATCACGCTTGCTCTTGAAACATGTTCTTGATCTCGCGAATCATATCGTATGCTTTCCAATCCTCAAACCATTTTTGAAGATTGGGAATCATGGATACGAGCATGAGGCATCTAACCTCATTAGCTTCATCGACTTTCTTCTGTTCCATCTCAGCGCGAGGACAAGTGATAGGTAGAGGTAAAGGAATAGGCATATCTAGGACATGGTTCTTCTTTTGATATTTTAGAACTACTTTTAGGTTATGGTACCTATCTATGAAATTAGAACCGTTGAGCTTGTTTTGTTCCGTTACATATGCGACGGGATATGTGTTCGGAGTCTTAGATGTCATCATCTACAAAACATCAGACATAATGCAAAGATTTAGTTCAGTTTCATGTTGTGTGTTTAGTTCAAAACTAGTACTGAACCCTACTACATATATATTGTGCCCCTGTATGCAGTAGGCCCGGGATCCACATTTTGCCACACCAAGCCAGTTGTGGCATGAATTTAGAATTGATTTATTTAGGTAAACCTATCTCGGTTAATCACATTCCCCGCATATGACTCTCGATTTGTTAACGATACCTCATGTATTATTAACACCTTGCACTAGGGCTCAAACTTATCCGGTAGCCCTATTAGACAAACCTATTCTATATGTCGCGCACGACCTCAACTCTTACAAGATACAAGGCGATGCCTACTGAGTACGTTAAACATCAACCATATTCAAGTAGTTTTAAGAGGATAGAATAGGAAGTGCATTACGTCCTAATTTTTTACCCTTAGGGACAATTCACGCTTTGTAACAAATTAATCACATTAACAGTCAAGAGCACGAACAAAGCATTTAAATAAATAAATAAATAAATAAATGCATAAAGAAATAATCACATCCAATGCAAT
>JAOWBN010214719.1:0-25533 GCA_028565015.1 Pinguicula moranensis
GCCCGGGCCCCCCCCCCCCCCCCCCCCCCAGGAAATGACTGAAGAAGCTGATCATCAGATGGTTCCGCCACTGAGTTACATTCTCACATAGCACAAAGTTTCACTTACTCTGCAGAATCAATACACAGACAGCATCACAACATCTCAGACTTTTTCCAGCACTTAGCCCCATATAATTCCATGATTAAGGCACTCTTGATAGGGCGGAAGTAGAATTATCAAACCGGAGGAATCCACTGTACTTATTTGAGCAATGTAGTCTGAATGTGGGGCTATCCCTCACTACTTCCTATGGTAGTTGGTATGAGTTGCAAGCCATTCATATTATTATCCCTTGTGTACCAATAGCCCTACAATGGGCGTTGATAATGTGACAGCCATGACTTTATATTTGGTGAAAAGCGGACAATGGCTATGATATGAATGCTAAGATGCTGTGTGATCTTCGATGATGCTAGGTGAACCATATACCAGATCACCCTTAGCTATACCGGAAGGGAGGTATGAAGAAGGGACATGCAGCTCATCACAAGTTCATGGATAGCACTAGTAGTATCTTCCACATTAGGTGGTTCTCATGTATATTTTCTTTGAAATATTCCTTTTTATCTTCAATGAAATTTGGCTTTTACTAAAAAAAAGGTCCTTCATCTTGAAGTTCCGACCTAAATAATGTTTAAATTGGTTCAAGACTGAAGGAGAGTTGCTTGCAATAATCAGATCATCGACGTAAACAAGAACATGGACACAGATATAATAACGCAGCGGGCCAATTGTTGCTGTGTAGAAGGAGACATTTTCTCAGATTTCAGCTAGGTAAGCAAGTAACCGTTTAAGAGCTCCAATACCATGATAAAACTTAGAGCAAAAACAAGCTTGATTTTTCTGGAGAAACCTTTCTCTCTATTTTCTCAATGCCATTTGATGGCGATTTTGCCATGTATGTATCAATCTTACAGCCCCTAATCTCAATTGTTCATGTACAATTACTGAACTACCCGTATGAGCCGCTATAAATAGATTAATATAATATATATACATCTTCAACATTTTTAATTTTTTTTAGCGGAGGCGGCCATGCACAAGTGAAGACGGGTGCCTCGGGCCAAAAATTGGAAACCGTAAGAGTTGAGTGAATGCCTGACCTGGAAGTTAATAATGGAGATGGTCGCCTTTAGCATAACTGGAACTTTTCCGTACAGCGGAAGGCGGGCACCTCAACTTGTGTGACACTTGCCTTCAAAACTTTGCAATTTTTCTGAAAAATGTAGAATATGGAGGTGGGCGCCCCAAAATGGAGGTGGATGCTTTAAGAGAGTTTGTAATATTTAGAAGGGGGTAGAGGCGACCGCTGCCAAGATTGACGAGATCGCCTAGGGAAAATTTTAGAAAAAATAAACTAGGGTGAGGGAGGGAAAGGGTTGGCCTTAATGTTGAAATAAAGCCTAAAATATATCCTTGGTATGCCTACCAAAAAATAATTTTTTATCATCGTTTAGCTTGACTTGACACGGTATACTCAATGAGGTGGCACCGTAGTGCCCTCTTCTCTCTTTGAAGGGGTTTGGACTATGGGATTAGCTCTCAACAATCTTTCTTTCATATTCTTGGCTCTTCCTCCTCCATCTTCTTCGAGGTAGTCAATTGTCATAAGTTGAGAGAGGTTAGAGGCTCAACTCCCACTCGTACTGGGCTGGAACACTTTGAATGAGTCTTGATCATCTCCAACATGTAGGAGAAACTTTCATTTCTCTATATCAATCAAAGCACACCCGGTGGCAAGGAAAAGTGTCCCATGCAAAACCGAAAGTTCTTCATCCCCTCTTTCTTCATGTGGGGAATCTTCAACACCTAGCACAATAGAGTCTATGAAAATAATGAAATTATCAATTAAGTTAAAAGATCTTCTACTATACCCCCTACAAATTTCACGGACTGCTCGGCTAGCTCCACTCTCATTTCGGTCAGCTCTAGTCCACTCAATCATTACTCTCTGTACACGTGGTAGAACATTACATTGACACTCGCCCCCAAATCTAGCATTCCTCTTGCAACTCGATCATTCCCCATTGTGATAAACACATTGAATCTCCTGGGATCTTGCATCTTGGGGGTATCACTACCACGACACTTGCGGACTCGTGGATCTATCTCTTCTCTCTGTGTTCGTAATTCTCCTAGTTTGTACCAAGCACTTTGAAGAATTTAGCGTAGGATGGCACGCTTCTAATGAGATCTAAATAGGGAGATTGATGTTAACTTTTTAAACCATAGCAAAAATGGAAGAAAATTCTTTATCCTTATTCCTAAGATTGATTCTTTTGGGGAAGGGCACCAGAGGCATATTTTGGCCGGAGATCTTTCATGGCTTCGATTTGTTCTTGGTTCCTCCTGCTTCCTTAGCCCCTCTCTCCCCCGGGTGGCTATCTTCTCCTATTCTTTCTTCTCAAGTCTTTCCTCTTTGTTCTCTTCATTATTTTCTTCAATTTCATCCTCCTTTTATCCCCAGCTCTTAATTACCTAGATCAAGCGGAAAAACATTAGTAGTGGGAGTGTAATTGGGGTTTTCAACTTACCTTCTGCTCCTCAAGACTATGATGGCCTTCGCTTTCTCTGGTTGGCTAGGCAATTTCTCCTTTTGAGTTTGGTGAAGCTAAGTAGTAGGTTGCCCAACTTGGGTCTCAGTCTTCTTTATGAATATTTTGATGTACTCGAACCGTTGGGTATGAAACTTGATGAATTGAAAATGGAATGAAATTGATTCAAAGATGTTTTGAAAATGAGTGTATTATGTTCTCGTAGTGTATATACAAATATATAGACCTTCGGTGTTTGCAAGTTGTGCATGATTTGTCAACATGATTTGTCAAGATTTGTTATTCTATCTATAAGAATCTAATTCCTGGATTTTAGGTAGGCTTGGCTGCTCTTCCTAGATTTTAGGTAGGCTTGGCTGCTCTTTTGTCTCTATCACAATCAATTGATTATTGTGTGGATCCCTCTTTTGATATTTCCAAATCTTCAATGATATTTGCACTGTTCTGATCACTAGCAGGAGTCTTCTTAACAGGGTATCCTTCTCAATTAGTGCTTGCGTGGCTTGAATGAATTGGTATTATGTATACTATGCGCTATTCGAGCTTTTTTTTTTTTATAAGCCAAAATTTCTTTAAAATAAAAAGTATGTACAAAGTACAAAAAAAATATATATCCATGTGCTATTCGAACCTGCTTGGTGTGGTTTATGTGGAACCATGACTTGGTTGGTATTCAACAGGACTAGTGCTCAAGAGTTGTTTCTCCAGAAGAAGTTTGGATGATTTCTCAACCTTGCGTAGTATTGGTATGGATGGACTCCGCCTTCTCTTGCATTCGGATAACCCTGGTTCCTTTCCCACCCAATGCCTTACCCCATGGCCCAATTTTCTTACTCTTGATCTTGTGTAGCGAATCAAGTATTAGCATGATGTCCTTGATTTCCACAAGTTGCACATGCCTCATGGTGCAGTTGTTGTCCCATCTTCAACATTTGTACTTCCTTAATCAATTGGGCAATTGCTCTAGTGTCGAATTAGAGGCATGTTTAACTTCTTGGGGAGCCTTGGTTTGCTTTCCCCTCACACTCTTTGGTTGAGGGTCTCGACGAGAGCCTCGTAGATATGGTAAGCTCCTTGCGGTGTCATCTCATGAATCAGACCTCCTGCAGCATTGTCAACGATGTATTTATGAAGCATATGTGATGAAACCAAGAAAAAAAAATATGCAAAAGGTGCGTGTAAGCTTTTGCTTTGCCAATATTTCCTTGATTTACACCATACAACTCTTAAAGAGAAGTGATACAAAGAAATAAGTTGAAGTATACTTCGGCTGTATTCCCAAAGACGAAGGATCATCATGTGGTAACCCATGTAAGTTTGGGAGCATCAAGTGGTGGATTGGCTTCAGTTCACAGTGTCTCACTCCTGCGTCCAAGACTGTGCAAGAAGTGTTGGCTCCAATGATCGGCCAATGATAATCTCACATCATTGCTCCTTGATTCACCTCCTGGGCACCAATAGGTACTCCTCGTCCTCCTCTATTTCCATTTCATTGGTGGCCATTTGAATGCTGGCCATCTTTGAAGGAGCTCCGGTTCCTTGGTTGATCCATATTATTCACTCCATCTCCGTTGTTCGCATATCCTCTCTTGCCTCTTCCTCTTGTCATCTTGAAGTTCTCCCTATGCAATGGATGTCATCAAGGATGGGTTCTAACTCAGGATGCGTAGATATGCTTCTTTGCATAAACCTTCAATAACTTCAAAAGTCAGTTTGATCGAATCGACAATAATAAACAAACATGAAACAACATAAAAGACTAAAGATAAACTAAAAGCTAAAAGAAAAGGTAAACATGCAACTAAGAAAACAAAATCTAAGCTTGACACTCAAATCCCTGACAATGATGCCAAAACATGACGTACTCTTGACACAATAAGAATAACTCACAAGTATTCGAGTCAATATAAAACTGGCAAGATACTCCGAGGTTGAACCTCTCAAGGATTTGGGTTGCTATCAAGTCTAAACTAAGCTAACCTAGATAGACATATTTATCTTTATCAACAACAATAAAAGGTTGATTCTTTGATTGTCTGAACAACCATATGGGGTCAAAGACTAGGAGAAAGTCTAGGAAATTGCTTCAGGAGGGAAGGCATGGGTATTTAGTTCACGCAATAATAAGGGGGTTCGTGTAGCGTGTCCAAACTCGTCTAACCTGGGTGAGATCCAAGGGCGTACCTTTTACGGCCTTGCACAAGTAGATTTCTAAGGGGTATACAATTTACAACCTCACCTAATCCTCTATCTTTAGTTTGATTCTTGAGGTCTTGCCTTTATAGCCTTGCTCTAGGAGATTTTTAGAGGGGTGCATGTCACACCCTTGCCATAAAGTCTCCCCCAATTAGGTATTAATCCTTATTGTGTTACGTTTTACAACATCCCTTATCATATTTCAAACTCTTAACTTAATAATTCAGACATACATTCGACTAAGTAGAGTTAAACCATAAACAATTGCAAACTTGCATAGATGGACATATAATGGTTAAGCGGGTAGCTCATAGGCACACTAGCTAACAATTACCATTAACATGAATAAATATGCAAGTAAAGGGTTCTCTACTTTTTATAAAGTTGACTCCACCTCTATCACTTGGTGGGTATCCTAAAGCTTGTAGGAAAGACTCATTTTTCCCTTCCTCAAGAAAACCCTAGCTGAAATTCTAGCCTAAGAAGGAAGACATAAATTCGAAAGAAAAAATTTATGGTTACCATAAATGAAATGAAGTTGGTTACCATAAAACATTGTACTAGGTCAAAATGAAGGTAAGATGGGGATTTTGTGGCCAAAACCTTGGAAGTGGTGCTGAAAAATGGCAAGGGCGGGAGCCTCATAAGTGAAGGTGGGTGCCTCGCAACTTTGCAGCCTCAAGCGCCACAGTCTTCATAATCCTTTGAATGTTTGTAGGAGAAGGGCGTCTAGACAGGCAAGGTGGGGGACCTTGTGCAATTCTTCT
This sequence comes from Pinguicula moranensis, assembly GCA_028565015.1. NCBI lineage: Eukaryota > Viridiplantae > Streptophyta > Magnoliopsida > Lamiales > Lentibulariaceae > Pinguicula > Pinguicula moranensis. Next base: position 5,561 of record JAOWBN010214719.1, read on the forward strand.
CATTAGATTGATACTTGTTTGTAAAACTTTAGAGCATAGGAGACATCGAGTTTTGTACATAACATTACATACATTATAGATCCAATAGCCAAAACATATGGTATCTTTTGCATGTGGATCTTATCCTCATCAGTCCTAAGCTCCATCTAATTGAAAAGATGTACACCAAACCCCATGGGAAGAAACTCGTTTCTATGATTGATCCATGCTAAACCATTTTAGCACTTTATCTATGTACGTTTGACACACCTAGCAATCTTTTGATCTATCTCTATGGATCCTTATTCTCATAATATAGGTTGTTTCCGCAAAAATAATCATGGAAAACTTATTGGAAGACGTGCAATTCTATAGATTGAAGCATTAGTATATTATTTCCTATGAGTAACATGTCATCTACATAAAGTACTAGGAAAACTCTCACATTCCCATCAACCTTTTATAATCACAAGTTTCATCAGGATTTCTGAAGCAATCAAAGTATTTGATTGCTTCATCAAACCGGTTGTTCCAACTTCGAGTTGTACGCTCAAGTCCATAAATGGATCTCAAAACCCTTTTAGCTACAAATCTAGCCTTATGGATAATCAGATTATCATCCATGTCGATTTTCTTGTTAAAAATCCACTTGCACCCTATTGGGACAATCCCTTCGGGTGGGTCAATCAAGGTCACTACCTTGTTTTATACATGGAATTCATTTCGGAGTTCATGGCTTCATGCCGATTTCTTCATAATTTATAGGTTCATCATTTTCTATGATGAATACATCCTTTTTTCTGTTTAGATCATGTCCATAACGAATAGGGGCACGATGTGTCCTACTGGACCTATGAAGTCCGTTTGTTTGAACTTCTTTACTTATTTCATCTATATGAGATAATTGATCTTGTTGTATCTGTTGTCAATGCATAGTTGTGGATTTTGAGCATCTTCAAGATCTACTATGCTTCCACTAGCTTATTCTAGAAAACTCTTTTTCTAAGAAGACACCAAGTCTTGAGACAAATGTAAGAATTTTGGAATCTATTTTACGTGTCATGAAGCATGTTATGTGCGGAAGAGTAATAAATTGTGTTTGTAAACATGCATAACAAAAAAAAATCTTAAATTCTTTTCCCATGGATCTTGCTAATTTACACAACTTAAACATCATGGGGGAAGAATATTATAAGAACTGTAAGCTGGCCAGGGGTACAAATGCTTCCCACATCACTTTGATAGCCAAGACTGAATCCCCACAACAAGTCCAAGACTTTAGGCCAATTACACTCTTAGGAGCAATGCCTAAAATCATTTCCAAGGTTCTGGCCAACAGACTTTATCCAGTTATAGGCCAAGTGATCTCTAACAAGCAGATGGCCTTACTAAAAGGAAGGAAGTTGCTGGATAGTGTACTGATCACCAATGAGGTTGTTGATGAACTGAAAAAGCTCAAAAAGCAAGGCCTGATCTTTATGGTGGACTTTGAGAAGGCTTTTGACAACTTGAACTTGCAGTATTTAGAAGATGTATTTAGGAAAATGAACTTCCCAACCTGTTAGATTATGTGGATCAAGGGGCTACTGGAATCTTCATCTACATCCATTCTCTTAAACGACAACCCAACCCAGGAGTTCTTTCCCATCAGAGGTCTGAGGCAAGGGGACCCTTTATCCCCATCCCTCTTCATGTTGGCAGCTGAGGGGTTATCTGTCCTGATGAAAAAGGCATTAGAGCTCAAGATGTTGGATGGATTAAAGATTGGAAAAGGTAAAGTACATCTATATCACTTGTGGTTTGCAGACGACATAATTCTTTTTTGGAGAGCAACCTGGGGTACAGTTAAGGCGTTTAAATCAGTGCTCCAGAACTTCTAGATGGTGTCTGGCTTGAAGATCAACTTTAATAAGAGCAAACTAATTGGCATAAACATACCTGAGTCCACAATCCAAAAGATGGTTGCTTTCCTGGACTGCAGAACATGTCCTATTCCATTCACTAGAGAAAACACAAGAAGATGGTGTACCTGGAAGCCCGTGCTTGACAAATTGAGTAGAACTCTGAGCTCCTGAGAATATTTGTCCTTATCCTCTGGACGGAAGATAATACTAATTGGCTCAGTCTTAGCAGCATTGCCTTCATACTTTCTGTCCTTCTTTAGAACACCACCTTCCGTACTTAGGAAATGATAAGTCTACAAAGATCCGTCTTTAGGAACAGTACCAGAGAAAGGAAGAGGATCTGTTTGACCTAAGCAGAATGCGGGCATGGGGATCAGAAGCTTGTCGGCCTTTAATAAGGCAATGCTAGGAAAATGGGGGAAAGGATTCTGATTGGAGATCAAACTTTGGCAATGGAAGTGCTCAGATCCAAGTATGGGACTAATGCATTGCTATCAATAGGAGACCTCAGACAACTGTAAAAACCACTGCCCATAGAGTCAGAGAGGTCGGAGAAGAGGGAGAGCATATGCTTCCAGCTAATGTAATAGTTTACAAGATTGCCTGAACAACAACTGGTTCAATAACCAAATATCCATCAGTGTGGGTAATGTGGAGGGTGTAAGATTTTGGAAGGATAAATGACTCAACCGTACTTGCTTAGCATCATCCTACCCCAGGATATACAATATTGTTGTGAATAAAGACTTCATGGTGGCAGAATTTGGGAAATGGGAAGGGGGAGTCTAGAACTAAACATGGTCGTGGAGAAGACATTTAAGGGACTTTGAATCACCTGAACTAACTAACATAATTTCCTCTTGCAGGCTGCTCATCCAGAGCAGGATGGAGTTGATGCCTACATCTTTAAGGATAATAGCTTAGGGAAATACACAGTGAAGGAGACCTACGCTCAGATCACATCCTCAAGTGCACATACATTCCCAGCCTCACATATAGAAGCATCTCAAAATCTGTGGAATAGGTATGTGCCTACAAAAATCTGTGTATTTGCTTGGAAACTAATTCAGATTGCTCTTCCTGTCAAAGCTAACTTGTAGTTTAAAAACATCATCCTTGAGTAGCAAATAATCAACTGCACTCTATGCAAGAGCTCAACTGAGACCACTAACCACATGTTCCAGGAATGCTCAATCATACAGGACATGTGGAGAGATATACAGAGTTGGCTGCATCCTACTGATGGCCAACCAAGCCCTGCCAGCAAGGCACCAACTATTATGGAGTTCCTATCATCTAAACCACAACAGTTTAACAAAGAAGTTTGGCTTTCAGTCTGGATATCTATGGTTTGGACTGTATAGCAAGAAATCTATATCATTTCAATAAAATAGAGCCAATCCCACATTTATTGGTCCAAAAGATCCAAAGAGCCACCTGGTCATGGATAAAATCAGCGAGAATGGATAGAAAGTTTCCCTACACACCTACTGATTGGTATGCATGTCTTTCACGCAGTAGGGCTATGCATCAATCCATTCCTCCCTATAACAAATCACTACACCATTTTGTTGGAAGGTAGTAACTGATGCCAGAACACGAAGCACATCCAAACTGTAGAACAAATCAAGATCCAGAATAAGTGTATTGTAAAAGAATGCGTTGATAAGTTGATGCCTGTGAACACAAATTGAATTGTGTACCAAATCTATGTAAAAGATTCAATAAATTAACAATCAGGACATTTGTGGAGGCATGTACCAGCCCAAATAAAATACAAAAATATAGGATGGAAAATAGATCCATTAGACTGATGGTGGTGCCTAGAGAAGAGGAAACCTTACCAGCAGCATGGTTGATTCAATGTTTGTGGTGAGGGTGATTGGTTTTGTACAAAACTATTGGGAAAGACACGTTGTCTTTTTGTTCTGTTTTCTTTTCTGTCATTTTATTTTGTTTCTTCCTTGCTCTTATCATGTACATAACATTTCATATTATATTGAATTTGGCTTAACAAAAAAAAAGAGTGAAGAAATCATTTTTAACTCAAGAAGATTTATTCTTCAAGATCATGAAAGTAGTCTCCTGTTAAAGGTGTTCAAATGTCCACTATCTATGATAGTCCAATCCACCACAACCCTTGAGAGCTTATACAGTCTTTTGTACAACTTATATGTGTGTTTTTGGAGTGCTAGCTGTACTTTTAAAGTCTAAGAAGATGAGAGAAAAAATTGCATCAAGTGCAGACTTTTTTTACCTCTTTCTTTATGCTTTCGGGTATAGAGATAAAGTAGAGAGAGAACCCCTTTGTTTCTTCTATTAAGACTTGCAAATGCATCAATCCGCCATATATGAATGTATTAGGGAATTTAAAGAGGTTTCCATGAGTATAAGATGCAAACATATATTCCAGAGTTGATCAATATTTGATCCTAGATATACATGCGTTTGATATTTGGACAACTCATGTTTAGGTGTCAAGGATTTGTAGAATCAAACCATGCAACTAATATATACAACTATTTGTATATTATTCCACCATTGCATGTAATTTCATTGTCCATGCAACCGTTGCATGTAATCTAATTGGAGGAAAACATGTCACAATTATATATATCACATAAATATAAGTTGTAGGGATTTTCACTATCTTGTATATATATATATATATAAATATATATTAGTCAAATCCAACTAATATAGTCTTGATGTATATAATATACATCTCACAAACTTATGTTTATTACATTTGTGGCCCATACAAGTCTTTGATGTTTCATAAAATTTGTTTTGACCCCTATACTTTACCTTAATTACAAAATGACTCTTCAAGAATTTGACGTTAATGTAATGTGTATGACTCTATATGTTCCCAATAATTTTGCAATGGACCTTGAATTAACATTATCAAATTATGGTTAATGAATTACACACTTGTAATTCATTAATGCCCATTTCAAATCCATAGACCATGAGTGACCCCTAGCAAAATATAATGGCCCCCAAGTATTGAGAATAGTCATGGAAAGAGACTGTCCTTTCAAGAACTAGCTCTCGTGTAATTAATATTTTTTGCACCTTGTTCATATCCCTAACATTGTATATTGAGGTTATTTATCACCCTGATTAATATACAAAAGATTGTTTTGTACCAAAAGTCATGATCTTTGAGTATTAATTAGAAACTTCATTCTAATTAAACTCGTGCATTGTAAAGGCTTCCATGACTTCTTACAAGTGGCCATAGAAATATCGTCTCATAACGATTTAGGAGTGGTGAATTCTTTGTTTATCACTCACATGCTTTCCGTACTTCGAATCACTCCCAAGACTACTCATTGTTACCCATTTATGGTTTAACTTCAGATAGAATAAAAGATTGATCTTCATACTCATTATCTCTATGTGGTGATCTCAAGTCTAAGGATAACTTGCTCGCACCGTTTTAAGAGTATCAACCATAGACAATATGGTGATCTCTATGCAGTTTAATCCAATGTACTTGTCTACTATAAGCATCCATGTTTCTAGTTTAAGTGTCTGTACACTATAGTTGATGAGATCAACTATTTTCTTCAAAAAGAATTGGCTTAGAGCATGCTAACCTATCCATATTAGTGATGCTTTATCTCACTAATACTATGGTTATGGATGTTTAGTATTGATAATGTAATTAGAGTGGTCTCATTATCTCATCTCTTTGTGATACTCTCTAAGTTATCAACATTAGACTTTACTATTTGGAATGTTATAAATAAAGCAAGTAAACCATAAAATAGTGAAGGTTGCTACAATGATATATACAATATTGAAGTATTAATACAAAAGCCCAAGGTGATTTGCCTTAAGGCATAACACCTTTTACAATAAGCACAATCCTATTGGGTTCTTTCTCGCAACGTATTTTGTTCGTCTAGCGAGAAAGAAACTTGTCGGAGTTTTACGGCTTCAAGAAATTACAACGTCGCGTTATCTCTGGCTACGAATTTCTTTCTCGCAGCGTCGCGTTATCTGGATGAAGAAAGCTCAAGCGAGAATATCTGGATGAAGAAAGAATCCCATTTCCTTCATCCTAGCCGTCGAAATCGACGACCAGGATGAGATGTCACCAATTGTGTTTTTTTATGTGTCAGGGGAATGGCTCCCTATATATATATATATATATATTAGTAAAATCCAACTAATGGAGTCTTGATGTATGTAATATACATCCCACAAACTTATGTTTATTACATAAACAAGTCTTTGAAGTGTCATAAACTTCATTTTGACTCATATACTTTACCTTAATTACAAAATGACTCTTCAAGAATTTGACGTTAATGTGTATGACCCTATAGGTCTCCAATAATTTGGAAATGGACCTTGAATTAACATAATCAAATTATGGTCAATGAATTACACACTTGTAATTCATTAATCATTAGTTCAAATCCATAGACCATGAGTGACCTTTAGCAAAATATCATGGCCCCCAAGCATTGAAAATAGTCATGGAAGGACATTGTTCTTTCAAAAACTAGCTCTCGTGTAATTAATATTCTTGCACCTTTTTTATATCCATATCCTTGTATATTGAGGTTATTTGTCATCCTCATTAATATACGTAAGATTTCTTGTACCAAAAGAATGATCATTGAGTACTAATTAGAAACTTCATTCTAATTAAACTTGTTGCAATGACTTTCATGATTTCTTACAAGTGGCCATAGAAATATCTTCTCATAACGTTTTAGGAGTGGTGAATTCTTTGTTGATCACTCACAAGCTTTCCGTACTTCAAATCACTTCCAAGACTACCCATTATTACCAATTTACGGTTTAACTCCAGATAGAATAAAAGAGTGATCTCCATACTTATGATCTCTATGTGGTGATCTCAAGTCTAAGGATCACCTGCTCGCACTGTTCTTAAGAGTATCAACCATGGACAATATGGTGATCTCGATGCGGTTTAATCCAATGTACCTGTCTACTACAAGTATCCATGTTTCTAACTTAAGTGTCTCTATACTATAGTTGATGAGACCAACTATTTCCTTCAAAATGAATTGTCTTAAAACATGCTAACCTATCCATATTAGTGATGCCTTATCTTACTAATACTATTGTTATGGATGTTTAGTATTGATAACGTAATTAGAGTGGTCTCATTATCACATCTATTTATGATACTCTCTAAGTTATCAACAGTAGGCTTTACTATTTGGAATGTTATAAATAAAGCAAGTAAATCATCAAATAGTAAAAGTTGCTACAATGATATATACAACATTAAAGTGTTAATACAATAGCCCAAGGTAATTGGAATTAAGGCATAACTCTACGAACAAATGCTTTTGCTCAATGGGATTGTAGAAATTATATCCTAAACACTCTTTTGGATATTCTATTATTACGCATGTATGCATTGTTCGGACCTAACTTTTAAGCTCGTCCAAGTTTATCCAATTCACATAAGCCGGACCTTCCTAAATCATCAAATGATATAGGTTTGGTTACTACCCTATCTATATCCTATATGGTTTGGTATTAACCGTCTTAAATGGAATACGGTTAAGAACATGTGATACGGTTTCTAAGGCATAACCCAAAAACAATTTTGGGATACTTGCTCGATTCATAAATCGTACCATATCCTTTAATGTTTGATTCCTCCTTTCTAACACACCATCCAAATGTGGAGTGTAAGGAGGAGTCCTTTAAAGACTATTCCATGAATCTTAAAATAATCTTGAAACTCGGTATTCAAGTATTCACTACTCTGATCCGATCGTAGTATTTTGATACTTTTTCCCAATTGTTTCTCTACAACACTATTATACTCTTTGAACCTTTCAAAGACTTTGGACATGTACTTCATTAAGTACACCTAACCATATCCTATATGGTCATCAATGAATGTTATAAAGTACGAGAAACCACCTTTAGCATCTATTGGTATAGGACTACATACATACATCACAATGTATTAGTTCAAGCAATTCTTTATACTTTTCTCCTTTTCTGCAAAAAGGAGTCTTTGTCATTTTACAAGTAGGTATGGTTCACATGTCTCAAATGTTTCATAGTCAAATGAGCCCAAATGTCCACTATGGTACTATTTGTATATGCGGTCTTTACCTATATGACAAAGTCTACAATGCTAAAGGTATGAAAGACTTATGTCTTCCATTTTCCTTTTCTTGGTATCAATATTGAGTATTGGTTCACTAATGTTCAAAACATAATGACTATTTATACCAGGGCAACACAATATTGGGATCCATTTCTAAACAAAGTACAACTATTGTATTCTTAATAAGTACAAGAGCATAAAACTTTTATTTAGTTCTAGTACAAGCTCTTGGGCATCTTGAGATAGTAAGTCCCGATTGTTGACGAAGTAACCTTTGCTTCTTTGCCGTTACTTAGGACCACTCCTCCTTCAGCCAATGTTTATTTGCTTCAATCCCTTCAAATGATTCAAAATCAAATGTCAACTGGGGATTTGGTATCTAATACCCAAGAAGCATAAATAGACAATATCCCAACCACCTGATGAAGAAGTTTCTCTATGTTTCTTCAAGGATTCAAGATAATCCTTACAATTGTGTTTCCAGTGGCCATCCTTGCCTCAATGGAAGCAAATGCAATTTCAATTGTCTTTCCTTTGTCCGCACCATCACTTGATTTCATTGCGTCTTCTTTTGCTTTTGCTTCTCACGCTTAGCATTAGACACCTCTTTGTCTTTTTCAGAAGATGCAAGCAATGTGGTACACTTTCCTTCTTTAGTTCACTCCCAGGAGCAGCATGTTCATCAAATTAGTCAATGAGACTTAAATCTTATTCATGTTGAAGTTGGCGACGAATAGAGATTGGAGGATCAAATCCGTACAATAGTCATTTCCAAAGGTCACACCAAAGTCTTTCAACCTTTTGAAAAGACCCAGCATCTTAATGACATGGATTGCTATGGGGGTTTCCTCTTTCATCTGACACTTGAACAATTCTTTGTGAAGGTAATATCTCTCAGTCCTAGACTGAGCCTCAAACATCCTTTTGAGGTATCCCATCATCATGAAGGCATCCAAATTCCCATAATGCTTCTGAAGCTCTAGAGTCATTGTTACAACATGAGACTTTAAATTAGATCATAACCTTCAACCAACTTCTCATAAGCCATTTGAATTGTTCTAGATGAACCCTCTTCCGGAGGATTGGGTTTGGGCACTTCAAGGATATTAATGTAACTATTACAAACACACTTCCAAGAATTTAGGTAATAACAATTATTACAAAACCACCATCCTATTAGGTTCTAGTCCATGATCAACCACCATGCATTCAAATTAACTCATAATTAAATGAAAGCATGAAAAGTTAGAGTACTACAAAGAATCATCACATACAAAACATTCTTGAACATTTAGTAGTGTGCATAAACAACAACTTTGCTCATACTTGCCTCGAGTTTGGACAATTCTTGTCCAAACCTTGCCACAGGTTTTTGGGCCTTCAAAAGGCTTAACCTCTAGTTTTTGAAGAAGTAAATTATACTTCTACAACATCATTGAGGACCAAAATCGGGCACCTATCACTACTAAAAATTTTGATAGCAAAATCTACACACTTTGTTCAAAATAAAAGTTAATATTTCAAGATGCATTTTTCACGAAAAATGTATGCAACATGAACAAATTCATAATTCTTAGAGACATAGACCATGAGTGACATCTAACAATATGTTATGACCACCCAATTATTGAGAATAGTCATGTTAGAAGACTATCCCTTTCAAGAACTAGTTCCCATGTAATTATTATCTCTTCACCTTGATCATATCCCAATCTAGCATATAGAGGTTATTTGTCATCATATTTGATATATGATTTATTTTTTTCGTACCGGAGATCATGTTGCTTCAGTAATGATTTGAAACTCTTTTCTAATCAAACTCATGCTTTGTACAAAGGCTTCATCATGATATCTTACAAGTGGCCATAGGGATATCTCCTCCTAACTATTTAAGAGTAGTGAATCATTTATCACTAGCAAAAAATATCCATTGTTACCCATTTATGATGTAACTCTGAATAGAATCAAATAGGAACATCCATGCTCAAGATTCCATAGTGATCTCAAGTATAAGGATCACTTACACCTACTATTCTTTAGAGTATCAACCATTGACAAGATGGTGAACTCTAGTTGGATCAATCCAATGTACTTGTCAACTGCAAGCATCCATGTTTTAGTTTAGGTGTCACTACACCATAGTTTATAAGATCAATTACTCCCTTCAAAAAGAAGCAACTTAGAACATTCTAACCTATCCGTATTAGTGATACTCTGTCTCACTAATACTATAGTTAGGGATGTTTAGTGTTGATAACTTTATTAGACTAGTCTTATCATCACAACTCTTTGTGATCCACTCTAAGTTATCAATAATTGGGCTTCATGATTCGTCATGCAATAAAAGTAGGTAATAAAACAAAATAATGAAGGTTTCTACTAATCATATACATTGGTATAAAAGTGTTGATACAATGACCCTAGGTGATTGGCATCCAAGCACAACACTAACAATTCTGACCATTAACTATCTCAAATGGACTTATTTAGAAGTAACTTTTTAAAAGGTCTTTCGAAAAAAGGAGTTTTATGAAGAAGTTGAAAAGTGTTTGTAGATTATTATTTCAAAAGCTACTTTTCTTAACTTATAAATTGGAAATAACAAAAATATCCTCGAATTAAGTTTTTTTTGGAATATTTAATTATTTGTGAGGTTAGAAATGTCGGAAATTTAAATTTTTAAATAATTACAAAATCACCACCGCCAAAAGCACTCCAAAAGCTACCCCAGAGATGCTTCTGACTTTTTGGTTTTTTTTGACTTCTCCACCGCCAAAAGTCAGACGTCAAAAGTCAAAATCACAAACACTCCAAATAGACTTTTCCACCGTCAAAAGCCAAAAGGTGCTTTTCTGTGGAATTTGCAAACAACCACTTAGACCCAAAGTCCTATTCTTGTATCGTTTGTAGGCAAATTCAGCTCAAGGTAGATCCAAATCCCACTTCTTTGGCTTGGTATAGGCCAAGCATCTCAATAAGTTGCCTAAACTCCCGTTGACCACTTTGGTTTGGCCATCGGTTTGGGGATGATAGGCACTACTAAAATTTAATTGTGTCTCCATCTTTCCCCCAATGACTTCTCTAAAAGTAACTGATGAACTTGGTGTCATGATTAGAGGTGATGGATCTAGGTACACCATACAAATGAACAATCTCCTTGAAATAGAGGTGAGCAATCTGAATCGCATTTATTGTCTTCCTATATGCCACAAAGTGTTCCATCTTAGAGAACTGATCAACCACTACAAAGATTGAATCTGCTGACCATTGGGTGCAAGGTAAACCCAACATGAAGTACATACTAACATCAAACCAAAGAGCTTTCAAGGTAGACAATGGGGTATATAACCCTGCATTAGAAAGAGGTCCCTTGGATCGTTGTCATACATAACAAACCTTCACAAAATGAGCTATATCAATATTCAACTTGGGCCAATAGAAATCTGATGCAATGAGGGCTAAAGTTTGGTCTCGGCCAAAGTGTCCTTCATTTTGAAGTTCACTAATAATGTATTGCCTAAATGAGCAATCTGGGATGCATAATTGTAAATCACGAAACAAATACCCATTATGCCATATAAAGTCATGTTGAGTTCCACAAGATACCTCCTCAAAGATCTTCCCCAAGGAAGGGTCACCCGTGTAAAACTCCTCGAATGTGTCAAAACCCGTAGCCTTGGCACTTTGGTTGTAAAGAGTTGTGTCCATAGGCTCAAGGCATCAGCTACACGGTTTAGGCTCTCGCTTGGTGTTTCAATGTGAAAGTGAAATCTTGCAAATAGGCCACCACTTGGCATGTTGCCTATTTAATTCGTGCTAACCATTGATATAATTTAGGGAATCATGATTTGTGAATAAGATGGACTCACTTTGCACTAAATAATGTCGCCAATGCTTCAAAGATTGGCGTGTACATACATTATTTCTAGTTATTGAAATTTGGATAACAAAAAAAAATGCTTCAAAGATTGGACAATGGCATAGAACTCGAGATCATAAGTGAAGTAGTTCTTCTTTGATCCTGAAAGCTTTTCTTTAAAGAATGCCACCAGGCGACCTTTTTTGCTCAACACTTCGCCAATGCCAACTCCAGAGGCATCACAATTCACCTCGAACACCTTGTCAAAGTCAGGAGGGTTACGGTTGGTGCCTCGATCATCTTTTGATTCCCCACTTGAAAACTAGCCTTGACCTCATCAAGACAATGTAATTCTCATCCCTTTGGTATTCGTTGATAAGGGCGATCAAGGAGCTGAATTTCTTTCTGAATCAGCGATAAAAGGTGTCAATTCTTGAAAACTATGCCCATCATGTATACTCTTCATTCTAGGCCTCTCCATCACTGCATGAACCTTTGCCTTATCTGCCTGAACACCATCAATAGACACAACAAAACCAATAAAGGAAATAGATGTAATGAAAAATGAACACTTCTTCTGATTCAAAAATAAGCATTCCTTCCTTAGAGTCTCAAAACCGACATTCCTTCCTTAGAGTCTCAAAACCCGCACGTAGGTGCTCAAAATGTGCTTCCCACGTAGGATTGTAGATGAGGATGTCATCAAAGTATACCACCATAAACGTTCCCATAAATGGCCTCAAAACTTGGTGCATAAATCTCATAAAGGTGCTAGGGTCCTTGGACAGTCCAAAAGACATCACCATCCACTCATACAATCCATAGGAAATCTTAAATGTCGTCTTTCATTCATCTCCGGGCCTGAGTTTGATCTGATGGTATCCACTCTTATGGTTGATTTTTGAGAAGACCTTACAATCGGAGAGTTGATCCAACATGTCATCCAACCGAGGAATAGGAAACTTGTACTTAATTGTGATCCTATTGATGGTTCGGCTGTCAACACACATGCGCCAAGGTCTATCATTCTTTGGCACAAGTATGGTAGGAACCGCAGACGGGCTCATGCTCTCTTGGATATAACCCCTCTCCAACAACTCCACCACCTGTCTTTGAAAATTCTCGGTTTCCTTGGGGTTAAGGCGATATGATGGCCTATTAGGCAATCTTGACCCCATAACTAGGCTAATTTGGTGCTGAATAGTCCTCATGGGTGGTAGCTTCGGAGGAAGATCCTCAGGTACCAAGTCATGGAACTTATCCAACAATAGTTGTACCTCTATTGGAAGAATTGCCTCCTCGTTTATTGCAATATTCTCATGGGGAAATAGAACATACACCATACCATTGTTCTCCATCTCATCAAGAAACCTGAACATCGAAAGAAGGTTAGTAATCTTTTTGACCGAGGTAGGAATAGGTCCTACCTGTCAGTGTACCAACACAATCTTCTTCCCTTTAATGCTAAGGGAATAGGTGTTCTTGTGTCCATCATGCACAACACTACAATCAAATTGTCATAGTCGACCCAATAACAAGTGATTTGCATCCATAGTCACAACATCACAACAAGAATTATCAAAATACTTCTTCCAAATTGAAAAGGACACAAAGCAATGCTTATTGACTGTTACCTCGCTACCTTTGTTTAGCCATAATAATTTCTATGGCTTGGGATGACCAATCGTCTTCAAATTCAACTTCTGGATAACTTCCTTGGCCACCACATTCTCGCAACTCCCACTATCAATAATCAACTTGCATGCTTTGTCATCAATGGTGCCAGCGATGTGAAAGATATTGGTCCTCAACCAATCATCCTCAGACTCATCCTTGGGGGGAAAGGCTCTTGCGAACAACTAGAGTCTCGTGACTGTCACCATACAACACATCATCCATCTCCTCAGTGATGCACACATATAGGATGCACTTCTTGGTGCAAGTGTACATGTCGCATAAGTAATAAAGTGATGAATAGGATGTCGAACCTCAGGGATTTGGATAAACAATCACTAGCACTTACAAGTTTTATGCAATTTGAACAAAATAAAATTAAGTTGATATTGATACTACTCTAGTCATTAACTACAAATAAGGCAATGCACAAAGATGAGTAAAATGCAGTGGAATGAAGATAGATCTAATACAAAGGTTTGAGATATCCATGGGGATGGCAACTTCATCACTTAAGTCCCTTGGATAGATTATAACATGATTAGTCATGAGTTAATTGTCGTATTTTACCTACCGGATTAACATATATTAGAACTTTATCTCTCTCGAGCTATAAGTGTCCTTCACTGGTTTACAGATGAGCATGTATCGATGTCACATACAAATAAATCAGAGAAATTACTCTCAAGTGATCCACACATGGTAGTATCGATTATATAGGCATTCTCATGCTATAGTAATCGGTGTTGACCTTACTATGCCTAGTATAACTTGTGTCTCTCGACCTCCCATTACACTTAGTGCATCTACTCACAATGATCAGACATAAATAGATGATGATGAAGAACAGCAAGATCAAACACTATAAAAACAACTAAACATGATAAATATTCCATAATCTCCCCGAGTTCTTTAAGGGTTACATCACTCCATTGGATTTAAAGGTTTAGCTCATTCTTAAGGCACGAGCCAATCTACAAACACACAATATTGAGTTCATCACAAGGCAAGAAGAGAATCGGATTAGAGTTGCAAGATGGTGACTCAAAACCCTATGTTCTTGAACAATCTCGTTCTCGTGCTTCGCTTCTTTCTTTGTGTTGATTTCTACCTTTTATACCACTTCATTAGCTTTCCATGAATGTTTCCAGTACAATCCAGGGGTACATTTATCCACCTATCAAGTGTGGTATGACATATCACCTTGCATAATCATGGGATCAGGAATTTGTGTCACATCTTGGATAATTGGGGCAAAACCTCTGCTTTTGGAGTTGTTTCTCTTCCTTTTTTTCTCAAAGTATAATAAATGACATGTGCCTGCAAAATGAAGTAAAACATGTATAAAAGGCATGTCCCATCATCTTTATTGAGCCAAATCAGACTCAAATTATCTATATTTATTAGGTGTAAAGTTGGCTCATCACTCATCACCATACATGGAATCGCCCATCTGTTCTTATATGAACCTAGCCAACAGTTGTGACTAAACCCAATAACAATAATTGGTGGTATAAAAATCCAAGGATTGAATTAGACAAATTTGTCGAGTACTTGACATGCCACCTATACAAAATGAGGAAACCAAGCCTGACTATGTTTTAAAAATAAGAGCGCCACTCAAAGACCCCTGAAGAGAATTTGTCTCAACCAAGATCTAGGAGATAAGTTCTTGTAAAAAGTCACCACTAAACTAAAATGAGGACAGATAAGACTAAAAGCTTTCATAAAGTAGAAAAGAGATCATATGTCTCACATAAAACTCAAACTCAAACAAAACCTAAGCTAAATAATTTTGACCAAGGCCTATTTATAGGCAACAAAATACATTCAAGAATCTAGTCTAGGTTCATGCATCAATGAAATGATGTTTGACCATGACTTTTGGATGGCTTGAGATGGTCTAACATTGATTAACCTTCTATTTGCTTTTTTCTTGGACCTAGGCAAGACCAAGGCCTTCAATCTTCATGTATCCTGGATTATTTGACCCATTTTAATACTCAAGATCAAACTCCCCTTGTCTAACAAATTGAAGTGATCAATTTTTCAATTAGACACATGCATGGTCGTGCATGTGTTCATACACTCTATCTAGGACACCATTCTGATTTGTATGGTCTACTGGGCTGCCCCTTCCATGCATCTCCTCATCTCATACCCCTTTGATAAGGCCAAGAAGTCCTTCTTTAAAAAATTTATTCCTTAACCTACTTGAGAATGACAATGGCCCTTGTGCACCTCCAGCAAGTTGGCTTGCACCTCGGTTTGGATGATCACCTCTCCAGGATCATATCATCATCATCCTCATCTTACGTGTGCTCCTCAATCAACAAATTCTTCCCCTTCTGGATAGATGGCTTTCGACACTCAAGTGATATATGCCCTTGTTCACCAAAATGATAACATTTAATAGTAGAATTAATATTACATGTGGTGGTCTTTGAGTGGCATGGGAAGCCTCACATTCCCCGACTTAGTTGCCTTCTTGGAGTGGAGTGGATTGGATGCTTTGACCACTCATAGTCTGAGGCCGCCTCTTAAGTAGAGTGGAAAAGAAAGTATGATTCTTTTTATTTAAAAATAACTACTAAGAAAAATAATAAACTAAAGAAAAATTCTTACCCTTGGGTTGCCTACTACGAAGCGCTTTTGTTTAACGTCAGTTAGATCGAAGTACCTTTGTGAGATCATCCTCCCGGGACAGGGACCTTGAAGTAAGCCCCATCATCTTTCAGCTTCAACTTCACTTGGCTCCATATCTTAAGGGGCTTGTTCAAAGAGAGGAGGAATCTTTCTACACCCTCCATCGTCCGGTGGCTCGTGTTTGACATCTCTTGCTACCCAATTTCTTTCCCATAGTGATGTAGACATGGTCTCTACTGGGAAGTTTCATCAATGGGGGTAACCTCACCAAAGTACTTGCAAGCTCAGGAGCTAAGGTTTCTACCAGTACCGAGTATGTTGTCATTGTGTTGATGTTTGAAACTCTTAACATACGTGGGAATGCTCTTGTGGAGATCTAAAGGAGGCAAGTCAATAGTCAAATGGAAAATCGTATTAGCAGGAGAATGAAATATCTTATCCTCATCGAATGATCTTTGGTGTCTAGGGAATTGTTCCATTGCTTCTTCATCTTTAGCTCCCCTTCATTGAAGATGAGTTTTCATCTTGCTCTCTCTCATGTATGAGGTCCTCTTTTCCTACATTAAGAAGCATATCATTAGGGGTAATATCAAAGCCGAATTCCCCTATTACCTCCACTTTGCAAAGTGTTTTTTTAGATAAGCCAAAATTTCATTGAAATTAAAATATTTACAGAAAATAAAGTTCCAACCAAAGAGCACAGACCTCTCTCTAGACTACAACCACCCAGACATACAAGATGGTAGACCTTGTTGCTTTGAATTAAGCTTGCCGACCAACTATCCCACATGAGTTTCTTCCTTTCTGATGCATGCTTCAATGGACTTGAACTGCTAACTGGCTTTTTCGTGGTTAGTACACATAGCTTCAATTAATGCTTGCAAGGCCACTTCCATATTCGACTTCTCCACTTGGTTGTCTAAACTAGTTGGATTGGGTTCACGTGGGGCATATGCATAGTCGCTTCCAAAACACGGTGTTGGGTAGTTATGCCATGTTGCCCAATTCACTTGCTTGAGTACTCGTCCATCTGCGAGTCTAGAAGGGCACATATTAGCATAATGACCCTGACTACCGCAAATAGCACATACCTCATGGTATGGTTGTTGTTTTCTCAATCTAAGTGTTCAAACTTCTTTGATGGTTTGGGAATTGAATAAGAAGCTTCTTGAATCTTCCCCATGCTTCATGAATTGTCTGTTCATCAAATTGACCAAAGCGTGGAATACTGAGCCTCAAGTTAAAGTGTGTTCTCATTGCTCCCATCCTCCTTGGGGTCGCCCAATGAATCATTAATCAAAGAGAAGATTAGAAACGAGATAAAAAAAAATTAAACAAAGAAAAAAAAACATAAACTAACTAGCTAAAACAACGAAAAATGATAAACAAACAACTAGTAAACAAAAACTAAGCTTGAAACCAAATCCTCGACAACGGCACCAAAAGAAGTTGTAATCTCGATATAACAAGAATAACTCGCAAGTATGTAAGCTAATATTGAATCGGGAAGCTACCCTGAGGTCGAATCTCTCAAGGATTCGTGTCGTTTCAAACCTAGAGTTCATTGTCCTAATTAGTAGTCTATAAAAAAAGGGAGTAAAGGATGGTTGGTTTTTTTAATTATCAAATAACTAAAAATAACCTACCTACAAGAATTAGCCTAAAGTCTAAAAGAATTCTAGGGAATTCTTTCAGGATGTAAGATACCGAATGTGTTTTCTCACCTTCAACGGGGTCCAATAAACTGTATCCTATTGTGTTTACTAAGTCTGGCTCTCTAAAGGCGCACTACTCTCCACATATTTGCCCCCTTTCCCCTTAACCTGATTCTTGAGAGCGTATCTATTAGGCCTTGCTATAGGGAATAGTTAGAAGGGGTTCCTTTCATACTCTATCCCTAATTTATCCCCCAATCGAGTGTCACTCTCCCAATGAAATCGACTAGACACACACGACCTTGCCCCCAAAGCAGAGTGCAAACATAAATCGATACAAGCTTGCAATAATAAATATATTATGCTAGATCAATTAGCTCATATACAAACTACATCAAGAAATACCATTGACATGAATCAATATAACAAGTAAAAAGTTCCTCCCTTTTACAAAATTGAATCCACTAATATCAATAGGTGGGTGGCCTATTATGCCTACAGGAAAGACTCATTCTTCCCTTCCTTGAGAAAACCCTAGATCTAAATCTAGAGAGAAAACATGAAGAAAACTAGAAGAAAACTAGAGAAAAATGTACACCTCAATGGAGGCTTTAGATCTAGTGGATCCAAGTGGAGGCTTAGGGTTTTGGGGTCACAAATGAGGACCTTATATAGTGGTAAAAGAATGAGGGGCAAAAAGGTAAATAAATAGTACATAAATATTGCTAGGGTTTCTTCCTAGTGTGGGCGCCCTCACGGAGATAGACATTCACGAGCTGCTACGGGATGAATCATAGAGCATGTGATATATCATTGGAAATCCCCTGAAGTCTAATTTTTAAATAATTTAGAATCACTCCATATGGACATATACATGTAGACTTATGCTTGGACGAATAGTAGCTGGTCAGACTACTTTTCGCCTCTCTGCACACCGTCTTTTGGATTTTGCTGACAGAACTAGAGGGTGTGTGATATATCATTGGAAATACCTTGAAGTTAAGTTATCGAGGAGTTTTGGATCACTCAGATTGGACATCTGCACAGATAGTTATGTGCAATTTACTAGAAGCTGGTCAAACTGCTCTGGGAGTTCAGTGGCCAAAGTAGTCACCTCATAACTGGAAACGGGCACCTCCTTCTTCAAAATCTTCTTTGTCCATGGAGTAGGAGGGCGCTTGGATGATTAAGGTGGGGGCTTCGATTAATATTTTTCCTCTTCGATATATGAGTCGAGCGCCTATAGAAATGGGAGGCCGCCTTCAGAGAGTTGCATAATCTTCAAGAGGGCTCGAGGTGGGTGCTCGAAAGTTGATGTGGGTGCCCTTAGAGACTAGGCATCTTTTCCATTATGAGTATAGGTGTTCGCCTTCAATGTAAAGGCGGGTGACTCCAATGACTTAGCTTCCGAACTTCTTGGTGAGGCAGACACCTCCACTGTAATTTCTCATCATTTTGTCTCTTTTAGGCCAATTTCTCTTCCTTTTCGCATATATCACATCCGGGAGATCTAAAACACAAAAGAAAGGATTTTAAATTACAAAAATGGGCAAAAAACACCATGATTAGTTGGTCTAAAACCAACTCATTAGTATTCCCCTTCTTTGCATTTTCTCTTATTAACTGATGGTAGTGAGACAAAGTCTTATGATGAACCTTTACCGGATGAGAATTCAAGCACGTGGGAGTTATCCATAAAGGATTAGATGGAATCTTTATTGGGGAATCAGACTTGGGAGCCTAAGCTTCCAACAGGGAAGAAGGCTTTTCACAATAAATGTGTTTCCAGAATTAAGAGTGAGCATGATGGCATCAAATGCTACAATGCCATGCTAGTGGCTAAAGGTTTTCAGCAGTATGAAGGTATTGATTATACTAGGATATTTTAACACGTAGCGAAGATATCTACCATCATAATGGTATTAAGTATGGTGACTATAGAAAAGCTACATCTTGAGTAGTTAGATTTGAAGGCAACATTCCTTCATGGTTATTTGGAGGAGTATATATATATATATATATGTGTATATATATCGGGGCCGTTATAATGACATAGGATTCTACATAATTCGTGACATGCGATCTTGGCCGTCGATCTGTTAAGAAATCGACGGCCAAGATTGAACAGATTCCTTCTC
>JAOWBN010214720.1:0-13655 GCA_028565015.1 Pinguicula moranensis
TACAAACTTCATATAAATTATAAAACTTATAAACTTATATCCTAGTATCCTACAAAATAAACTTATATAGTTATATAGTTATATAAGTTAAAGTTATAAATTTAGAAATTAGAATAAAGTTAAAAGTTTATAAGCTTTTACAAATTACAAGTTAACAAATTTAATATAGTTTTTAAACTTTTACAATTTTAATATAGTTTATGTTTTAAGGTTTAAATTTTAGAGTTTATTATTACTTATTAGGGTTTGGGTTGTAATTTAAGAGAAATACCATTTGTCACGACTTACTTATTAGGGTTTTTAGTGTTTAAGGTATTTTAAAGACAATATTTTATCTATATTTAGTTGGTTTATTACAAACTTGTTTTAAAATTAAAATAATGAAATTGATAATCCTAAAACAGAATTACGATTTACGAACAACACAACAAAATATAGATAAAATATGACGAATAACAATAACATAACACAAGCAACCTGCATCACCATAGTCCATAGTCACAAACCGAATACTGAACCATGTCTCGATCTAGTAATCTATTCATGTCTCATAAGTCAATACCAAACCATGAAACCAAATCAAACCATTAAACCAAAGTCACACTCGCAACCAAACCAAAAACATGAAACCATGAACCATTAACCTAAGTCACAACCGAATAACATGAAACCAAAGTCACATCACAAGCCACAACTCACAACACAACACAAGTCTCCAAGACTCAGATGTTAGAAGTCCAACCAGTAACAACAGTCTACACCCAAACGTCCAAACCAAACCATATAACCACAATCATCAATATCCAACGAAGTCAACTAGAAGATGCATGATATTCCTTTCGGACGATAGACTTATGTAGCTCGCCAATCCCCTCAAGCATGTTCCGTGGATATGTTTGCATATATGCAAATAAAAATAACATCTCAAATTAGGCCTAAAACGTTATACTAAAGTAAATGAATCAAAGATAATAAAAGTTAATAAAATAGTTATCACCTGCATCAAGTTGGTAACCCTCCAGATCCTCCGTCCCATCTCGATGAAACAATATTTCAGTGTTTTGTCGTAGCCAGTTTTGAGCACAAATTAGGCCCTCAGTAGTCCTAAGAGCCAACGAGCTTCGAAAAATACTAAGAACCCTCCCACCCGTCCTGAAGACCGATTCAGATGGCACTGTTGTGATAGGAATAACCAAAATGTCTCGAGCCATCCTTGCAAGCACCGAATACTTACCTTCATGATTTTTCCACCATTCTAATATGTTTAGTGTAGATGTTGGTGGCTCAGGACCTTCAAAAAAAACATTAACAAGCAGAAAATGAATTTAGAAGCAGTATAAATCATCATGATGTTTCCAATATTCTACTATGTTTAATGTAGAATTTTGTGGCTCGGTACTTTCACTAAGGTATCTATCTAATTCGGTCTGTTTGTTGAATTTCGAAGTACGAATTAGATGTGCCCAGGCATCCAATTCTTGATCTAGCCCAGAAATACCTATAGCCTCATCTCTATTGCATTTTGGGAAAGCGAATCACCATATAACAAACTGTACTCATCAAAGAGGTCGAATGTGGTTTGCTTAGTCATCGCAATGACGCCAACATATTTAGTGATGCTCATAATCCCTGGCAACCAAAATTCAAACCCGGTAATTTTACTCATTGGGTCAAGAACATTTGCTACCAATAAAAACCTGTTCATTTTCAAAACAAATCAATACTGTAAGGTTAGAAAATTTTTAAAATAAAAACATGTTCATTATCAAAATGAAAACTTGTTAATTATCCAAAAAAAACACAATAAACAATAAATATGGTAATGTTAGAACATTAGTGCCTGTTTATCCTAAGCGTCAGGTCTTCATCGTTCAGTGCTCCCCAGTACGTTGCATACTTTTCCTGCATTTGACCTACCATACCACTGAAGAACTCATCGGGGCTACTACTCAATGTGTCTAAATGCTTCTTCAGGGTGTTACGCTCCTATATAAAGAGGTGTGCGGTACAAGTATTGGAGGCGGAGAATGTCAATGTGACATCACAGGAAATTTATGAATGTTTTGATACGTTCCAGTCATGGCTTGTAGGCGCCTCCAACCGTGTGCCATCTCCGCTACGCAGATCACACAAATACTCTAACAATCCATCGTCTAACATAAGCATGTTCTCGAATGCAACCCGATGCTTCTCAACTGATTGAAGCATGGTATAGGTGAAATTCCACCTAGAGCATACATAAAGTTGCAAAAATCCATTGTCTGCCAAACCCTTCGCATCCACATGTTTCTTGAATGTTTCTTCCCTTTGAGGGGAAGATTTTACATATTTGACCATTTTCATCATTCTCACAATGGATGTGTCCATCTCCTGCAAGCCATCATGAACAATCAAGTTCAAAATATGGGTCGCACACCTCATGTGTATGTTTTTGTGTTGCAAAACAACAACACTCACAACATCAGCGAACTTCAGGACCATTCTCTCCTTCAAATCATTCAAACACGTTGTATTGGCGGATGCATTGTCAACAGTAATTGTTAAAACCTTATCAATCCTCCATTCGCCCAATACGGTGTCAAGGACCTGTGCAAGTGAAAAACAAATTGAAAAGTAATAAGTAACAATACAATTCAAGAAACAATATAAATTGCAAATTCAAGACACAATGTCAAGTTATCATGTATATTTGCTAGTGATCTACCGGTGTGACTGACAATCTTCCTAAACCCGATGACCCTCTTGAGTAGCTGCCAATGTTTGTCAATAAAATGTGCCGTAAGACACATATAGTTTATATTTTGAAAGGACGTCCATGTGTCTGTGGTCAAAAAGACCCTAAGACTCAATTCCATCACCTTACCACCAGTAAATTCAACTCAGCCAAATAAACCCCTATGCCATCTCACGCAACTGTACTCCTAGAAATCATATGAAAGCGAGGCTCAAGTAATTTGATAAACTTCTTGAATTCTTCCTTCTCTACGATCACAAATGGTTGTTCATCTTGAATGATGAACTCAGCAAGGGACCTTCTCACCTTCTTTTCATCAAAAGAATCCAACCTCATATTTCCCTTCATTGTTCACACAGACGATGATACATCATAAGTTATCTTTATCTGGTACTCGTCCATTGTAGTTTGCTCACCACTATATTTCGCACACTTACGCACATGTGACCACAAACAAGATGTTCCGTGACCCTTATTGTGGCATGGCACTTTCTTACCATAATACTTGCATACGACAATAGGTTTTGTCCCTTCAGGCACGAGGATGAGGTCTTAATGTTCCCAAACCTTGGAACGTTGTACTCCCTTCCTCTTTTTACGGGAGCCTAGGGATGGGAAGGTTGATTCCGTTAAGTCTCTATCCATATGAGCCTCATCTAACAATGTTCCTTCTTCAAAGTCATCTAAATCCTAAAAGTCAGAAGAGTGAATTGCTTGTTTTCTTTTCCCTTTCTTAGAAGAACAAGAATGACCCATCTAAAAAATATACAAGAAGAAAAATAAGGGTTAGGTTAGGTATATATGAAACAAATATTACTGTATCAAATTAATAAAAATTTCAGAATGAAACATAAATGCAATAAACTTTTTCAGAATGCAATAAATATAATAAAATTTTAGAATAATTCAATAAACTTTTTCAGAATGTAATAAATGTGATAAAAATTTCAGAATAACATTGGAACAAAAAAATTTTAGAATGTAATAAATATAATAAAATTTTCAAAATAAAAATGTAATATACTTTTTCTGAATATAATAAATGTAATAAAAGTTTTCACATAGGACAAACTTAGTCAATTCGTGAGACAATCAAGTATGCATCTAGTAATAATGCTATATCATTATTCATTCCTTCTCAAGAACAAGAAGAGGCTAAAGTAAAACTGACCTAGTAATAGTAATAGTATATTTATTTATATATTACTATTACTGTATATATATAGTAATAGCAATATCTCTTTTTCTTACAACACTCATGGAGCAGTAATGAACCAAATCAACAATATTAGTAGATGATTTTGTATATGAACAACTATCTAGTTCGAAATGAAGCATGTTGTTTTCATACTTCAATGTGAACCTCCATTTGCTCTACATGCAATGCAAGCAACTCGGCAATCATAATCCCTCAATATTTGGAAAGCAACAAAACCTATGACTTCAAGTCTAGTATAAATATGTGGAGTTGAGTCAAATTTTTTTTTAATCCTCTCTACTGAATTACAAGCATATTAAGTAGAAGAAAAATTACCAATAGGTCATATGTATGTTGTAAGTTCAAAAACCAAGTAGTGCTTATTATCATGTCAATAAGGACACCATCAGCAATACACTAAATAGTATATTCTAAAAGTGTATTCTTTTTTTCCAAACAAGAATAGACAACATAAAAAAAGATTAACATTTATATTCGGACAAAGGTATGGCTGGCTACCTAATCCGTCTCTACTAGAGTAAGAACAGTAAGCTGCTTCAACTCGAGGGTTTTGGTCAAGGACCAGCTTAAAAAATTAGGATCAACTTGACACATATGTTGATATGCTACTAGAGTAATGTTTCAAGAGCCCTACGATCAATCCCAGCCTAAGGTGGAAAAAGTTGTTCTCTCTAGACAATAAAGTGTGAATATTTCAGAAAGCAACCAAATCTAGACAATAATACGAATCATTATCAAATCTAGGATTCAATACGCTGGTTGCAGCGGGATTACCACATAGTCACAAGAGATATGGTACTTCTTCATTATCTCCCACAGCCTCTCGAAGTAATGTTGAATTGGACTCCCATAAAAACCCTCAGGCCCCTCAGCTCGGTTGAGGAAGAAGAGTGCACCGAGCTTCCTGGTGCAATCGTCATATGGAGAAGAAGATTTGCCTGTGACGGATTTCGTCTCTTTGGTGAAAGAGGCGCTTCCAACCTTGCGACTGACGATTAAAAGTTGCCCTCATTAACCTACACTTGCAGAAATTCACCATGATCTTCACCTATTCAGCGAAAACGAAAACCTTAGAAAGGGTAGAAGAAGACAAAAGAAACGAGTGACGAAATCCACAAAAAAAGGATATACCCAGATGATGTAGCCGATAGAATGCTATGGAAAGGTGACAGAGAGGAGGTGGGACACAAAGAGACACAAATGATGTGGAAGGTAAAAATATGGACAAAAGCCTCAAAGAACCTCATAGGGAAGATGCACCGACCTCGGAGATCCACCTCGGACCTGCTTTGTAATAGGATGTGGCTGGATCACCTCGTATACACACAGGGCCTCCATAGGACCGATACCTGAGGATCCTTTGGAATGGACCATGCGCATCCTCCTGATAAAAACCTGTTCCCCTCTCCGACAGAAGCCTACTTCTGCACCCCCACCCCCCTTCCAATAAAAAGCGTTATCCGCCTCGATCCCCTTGTCGAGGATACAAGTAATGATGTCCACCACCTGACATTTGACAATGAGATAACATGCAATGCTGATCGCCCACAAGTGTGTTATACGATTGCCTGTCACATGCTAGGTGAAATATGATTGTACCCTGTGTAAATGCTATACATAGGCTTGCACAACAAAAGTACAAAGGGGGTTCTCCAGAGACTAAATCTAGAGTATACTAACTGCTTCTATTCCTTTGAGCGCATACCCGTACACACCAATCACAATATAGCTATTGTATTACCTTACCCTCTGGGAGTTCCATGGTGCGAATCAGGAAAAGGCGAGGCACAAGTTCTTAGCCCCTGCATTTCTCCCAATTCAATAATTGTCGCCGTTCATGTGGCACAATCTGAGTGAAATAAAAAAATTGTTGACGGCGTAACCATGGGATGAGGTGGTGGTAGACTGACGGAGTCAAAGATGAGGTGGAGTTTTGACCGAGGGCTGAAGTGTAATTGGGTGAACCAGAGGCCGACATGGACTCAAGACACATAAGACATTTGAGTGGGACTTCTGACTTGGCAAGATGGAGACGCCACTGTTGACGTCAGATTTGTTGGTTGTGTGTTGCTCAATGATTGGTCAAGACGCGATTCTGTTGGCCTAGGCGCCGTGATTAGCTCAATGGAATGAGAATCTGGATCGTTGGTCTGGCTAGGTGGTTGATTGTGATTGGTCAATGGAGCTAAAGAACGAGAATCTGGGCATATATTCTGGACAGGTGGTGAAATGTGATTGGCTACTGAAGTTAGAATGGCGTGGCATGGCTGTGACAAAGGGTTACAACGTGATATTATTGTGTAGTAAAAGAGTAACTAAAGCAACTGGTAGTCTTTTAGAATTTTTTTGATGAAGAAGAGAATTCTCAGCTAGCCCAAAAAATGAGTTTTCATTGAAAATAAGATGGCTTGAGATATAATTTTTGTTGGTTATGGGGTCAAAGCGCTTGTAGCCTTTGTGATTCAACTTATATTTTAGAAAAATGCATTTTTAACTTCAAAACATTAATATGGTTGAATTGTAGGGTCTAAGGAGGGGGGTAGCATGAAGACCCAAAAGATTTTAAAATTGCAAAATCATGGGTGAATTTAAAAAGTTTCACAAATGGGCTTTAATTATGCAGAATTAGATAAGGTAGTCTATTAATTACAAAAATAGTTGTGAGTATGGCATCTACCCAAAATTGGCAAGGTAGGTGAGATTGAGCACATACCCAAAATATGTATATGCATGCATTCTACAGTCTGGTTCTGTTATGGTTTGCGTGGACATGGAAATCAATGAAAAATCACTTTTGCGCTCAAGAATTCATTGAAATGACAAAATTCAAACTCATCCCTCCGTCAGTTTTAAATTGCTTAATTTTTCGAGAAAAATGATTTTAAACAAAATATTTGAATTTAACAAGCAACAACAAATATAAAATTTCTAGGTTAAGGGATATAACCAAGTGTATAGAGAGTATTCAACAATAAATAGTACATAATATTTACAACTTTTATTCAAATGGCGGGATGTTGATCACACATCTGAATAAATTAAGTCTAAAGGAAATTTGAATAAATGATAATTAGACCCAAAGGATAACTATTTATGTTTACCCAATTGACACGAATCACAAAACAGTAAATTGTCCAATGAACCAAATAAAATTTAATCTAGTAATAATAGAGTGAACTAGGCTAGAGGATGTATGACAAAATAGGAATGCCAATGGAGAAACTGAGCTTTAACCCCAAACATGGATGACAATGCTAATTTAATCTCTAGAAAACTTATATCTAGACGACGGAGCGAGTATAATATCCCTTCATTGGGTCCCTCCATTAGAGTTGCCCCTGTCTTATTGTCCTTCACATAATAACACCAGTCAACAAGAATAAAATAACAACTATTATCAACAAATAATTTGTAAATAGATAATAAATTCGTATACGCTTGAGGGCAATGTAAAACTTTATTGACTGCAAGGATAATAAGGCTTTTGAACTTGCAAAGAACCGACGTTTAGAATTTGCAGACCTGCACCATCACCTACAATGACTTCATCCCTTTCAGTATAAGGCTTTGCACAAATAGTTGATTGAGATTAGCAGTAATATGCTGATTGGCACAACTATCGCATACCGAACTTCATTGGTAAGATCAACAATGGTGTGAGCCACCATTGCAGCAAGTTGGGTCGGGGGTACCTTCCTTAATAGGAGAAATCTATTTTGCTATAATAATCCAGGGCCTGGTGACTAGTGGTAGACATACGGGCGGTGCGGGCTAACCTTCCCTGCCCTGCCCATCACGGGAAACAGTGCCAAAATCGTGGTACTCACCATCGGTTTCTGCAAATGGCCGGTGTGGGTTTAACCCATTTTTCGAAATTGGTCAAATAATCCCGGTATGCTACGTAACGGGCGATGCCAGTAGAGCCCATTTAAGCCGTTTTAACCCGTTACACTGCATGTCCACTTGCACCATATACCTGTTTACCCCGTGTACCCGTTTCAGTGTATAATTCAGAAAAAAACGTGCTACCATTGTATCCGTTTAGCCCGTAATGCTAGAAAATTTTACAAAAAAATAGTATATGCACAAGGATGAATCTTCACTACATCCAACACAAACCACATAATAAGACTCAAGGGTATTGAACGGACCATATTAGTAATAGTACACCAAGGTCCAAGATCACTCCAAATTTCACAACTACATCCAATCCACTTGGTAAGGCAACGCCATAAATAATCTTTTCATGAAAGTTTACCATACACCAAAAGACAATCATGCATTAAGAAGAGGTATAGACATCTTGCAAAAAAATACGGTCATTTCATTGCCCAATGTCCCTGCAATGCAATGCTAGTCCCTGAAAAGTATGTAAAAATTAACATAAATAAAAATTTATTTATACAAATGAATTACACTTCCCAAGTCATGAACCATAACCATGTAGTCCTTTCTTTGCAAAACGTCCTTGCAAGAGTGCTAGCCCCTAAAAAGTAACAATCTCATTCTCATGAAGATCATCCATTTTCGATAATGGACACCTACATTCAGTTTATGAAAAACAATTAGCATAACATATCATCAATTTTTTCCTTAGCGTCCAACAATATTAAGTCATTAAAAATACAGAAACAAACAACAGTCTTGTTGTATATAAGGCATAGAACATTATTTTCAACATGAAAGAACTAAGCCAACAAAAGACATCATCACACGTTCAACTAAGCCAACAGAGGACATCTCAAGTTCATCTATCATCAAACATAAAAAACACCTCAAAATAATATTTTTTTCGCCCCCTGAGTACAAGTACAAATCTTTGAGGTGTTTAAATCTTACTGAAAAATAATGAAAAATGAATCTCAGAAAGACAAATCAAAATACAGAAAGGGAAAATCAAAACAAAGAATAACCAAAAGAGCACATTTCTGTATTACTGAATTCAGACTTTTATTTTAGCAAAATCAAGCTAATGGAGAAAATATATGTACTTGTAAAATCATAGATATAAACCACAAGCAGTAATATAGTGTGTATAGAATATATCTTAGTTGCTGAGTGAACAGTGAAACAAACTATCAGTATTTTTGTATCGCTACAGTCGGCATCGAGTTCCTTGTATATATACAAAAGTAACATAATCTCCCAAAACAATAACCTAACCCTACTTCTCAAAATCGAACCTTAAACCTAATCCCCAAAAAATTGCAACCTGAACACTAAACCTAATCCCCAAAATCAGAAACCTAAATCTAATCCCCAAAATCAAAATCGAAAACAAGGAAGAAATTAAAATTTTGTAAACGGGCGTGCAAGTCACACTCGCATATTCTAAAACTGAATCCGCGGTCGCACAGTCATCTAAGCGGGCGGGCTGCAAAGAAGGCATGCCGCCCATTAAAAAACAGGCAGGGCAGCCGGCAGCCCATACCCTATTTTTAAATGGGTGAAACGAGTCCGGCCCATTGAACCTGAGCCATTTGTCTGTATCTACTGGTGATTGCCTCCTCCACTAATGTGGCAGTTACAGTTATACATAGGATGATGGGCCAAACTCTGTTCTCCAATATCCAATTGCTGGTTGGGGCTCAAATGTCGCCTGAGGAATAACAGGGCCACCGGATCTGGAATTTTGCATGTTGGGTTGCTGGCGTTGGCCCAAACCACCTCTAGTTTTACGTTGCCAATCATGATTTCGTGGGCTAATAAGTTATTTGGCCTAGTTGCAGAAAAGTTCCCAGATTGGTCAGGCCCATGAGTTCCTCTTCCTCGAAACCCTCCGGTGAGTATATAGCGCCGCTAACAACAAAAATTATCATATCGTTCCAGAGGGCTCCTGACAGCAGCCAACTGAGTAGAAATTAATTTGGCTAAAGCAAAATATTCTGCACATGAATAGCTTCAGATTCAGCCGCGTCTTCGTCTTGGAAGTGAATTTCCTGGCCAGAGCATCTCAGGCTTCTTGAGCAGTTGGTAATCCAAAGATGATTGGAAGGCAGTTTTTGTCTAGAGTCCCAACAATTATACTCAAAACATACTGATCCCACTTCATCCAATTGATGTATGCTGGATTTGTCACCTTCGGGCTTGGAGCATTGTCAGTCTTCTTTGTTTCATCAAGCAAAAACTTAGATGGACAAAAAGTTGTAAAGAGAGAAAAACTTTGGTTGGAGAATAGAAAACGACGACACTCTGTTTTTATGGAATAGAATCAAGAGAAAAACTTCTAGACTCGGATGAGAATGAAATGTGCTAACAAAGTTGTTAGAATAAATTAATTGATATGTTTAATTAATTAATCTTAAGCTCGCTTAACCACAAGCTCGTCTAACTACCTAGTCTAATCTCTATATAAAGGTTTCATGGCTACATAATTGATACGACTCTCACAACTCTCATGCGTTGAGAAAACAGAACACATAAGTTTTCTTTTGCTTGTTCTCAATCACCATCGAGGAGGAGATCTGGTTCGTGGATATAACAGAGACTTTTATAGACCCTTCAACATGATCAATTCATTCCAGGAGACTACGATCAAGAAACGCTTCCGCATCAATCAGATCCGTTTTAATTATGTATACAAAAGTTATGAAAAGTTGATCTTTAAAGTTTGTTTATAGTAGATTATATAGAGTGTATAATACAAGCTATACATGGTAATTAGTAATTGACAAGGTTTGAATCATGAACAACCAAGCCTTATTCAAGCTTGGTTGAACGACTTTTAGAATGAAGACATTGTTAGAATATCCAACACGGATTGTGGAGAGAAATATAAACCAACTTATAAGAGATTGTGGGCTTACAATCAATTACCTTGGTACTAAAATTTTATGAGATTAGCCCACAATCAATTGTAAGTTGGCCCATATGCGCACTCGCACCCAGGGCCCATGCCCGTTTACTGTTGGGCCGGGTCTACTAAATTTAACACTCCACACCAGAGCATGTCATACGGAATAGCAAAAGTGCCTTTGTATGTCATATTTCCCCAAGTATTGAATCCCAAACCAAAATAAACCACATACCATATAGTTCATGAGCACTTGTACAAATCAGAAATAAATGCGATATAGTCTCTTCTTGAGATCCACACACCATAATTAAAATTCACACCTCACCGAATTAAGTTATCAATCATTGGGATTCTGGCAAGGAGTAGTCGCTAGGAAAAAACCTTGCAATCTTTTGGGGGTTAGTTTGATCTATACCTGTGCTGCTAGGTTGTTGTCCACATTGTCTAGGCCTTGAGAAAATCGAATAACAACATAAGCAGAAGACACAATAAACATCCCTGAGGGGGAGCATGTCCAACACCAAGTGACAGTGAACCACTCCCTTAAAAATTTTAGTACTAAGGTATTCAGTTTGTAGTTCACTTTCATATTTAAACTCTTCTCTCCTTCTTTTCCCAATCGGTATGGGACACTGACACCAAGAATAAGACCCTACGTTAGAGAGCATTCCATTGACAAGACCTGTATTAGGTCTGTAAGTGTCTCATTGGACGTCTAAACATTAGATGCCAATGTCTAAGACACTGAGAGTTAGACAAAATCTCTGTCATAGTGTGATTCTTTTGGAGACTGAGTTTGTATAATCTTTCAAACCGTAGAGCTAAATAGCCCCCACCAAGCCGATTGAACCTCCAGAACATGGACTTGTTTCCTTCTCGCATAGCAAGGCTCGCATGATTACTGAACCAGGTTGCTATGGATAACTTCCGGATATCTTTCCACGTGTTAGAGACTGATCTAGGCAAAGATACCAAAGACTAATCACTGAAGTGATATGAGGGTTGGAAATATTTAGATCTTATTACTTCACTCCATAAGTCTTCATGCTTTGTTCTTAGTTGCCATAACCATTTAGACAACAATGCCAGATTCATGACTTTGATATCGAGAATTCCAGACCCCCGTTCACAGTCTTCTAACATAGATCTTCCACATGAAGTTACACATAATACTTTCAATCTTTTTAATCACTTGTTTAGGAGCTTGAACAATGGCATATGATAAATAGGCAAACATGATAATAAAAAATTTACCATGGTGGCTTTCCAGCAAAAAAAAATAGCTTGTTGCCCCATTATTGAACCCTTTTAAGACCACTTCTAATGTATTTTCCCACATTCTCACAAGGCGATGATTGTCTCCAATTATTAAACCAAGATATTTAAAAAGTAAAGTCGAAGATTGACATTGCAGAGTCCAAACAAATCTATCAATAAGATCACCTCGGAGGTTTAAGCCAAATAGCCTTCTCTTTTCAAAATTGATCGAGAGGCATTCAAAAATTCTAAGAATCTTCATAACAAATATATTCTCTTGAGTTCCTTCAGTAAAAAACAATGTATCATCCACGTATTAAAGGTGAGTAATGTAGACACCTCCTACCTTAGCACCAATTAGCCTGCCAATCTCAAAAGCATGGTTTACAAGCAAGTCTAAACCTTCGACGACCACCAGAAACAGGAAATGAGATAGGGAATCACCTTAGTGAAGACCTCTCTTTATTTTGAATTCCATGCATTGCTTTCATTGATCAGAATAATAGATTGAGGAGAGGTTGCACATTCTTTTACCTTGTCAATCTAGATATCATAGAATCCCAGTTTATGCATCATACTCAACAGGAAATTCCAATCCACATAATAGAAAGCCTTTGAAAAACCTAACTTTAATAACACAGTCAATTTCTTGACTTTTTGATTAAATGGAGGCCTCATTCACAACTAGAATGTCATCTAAAATTTGTCTGCCTTGAATGAATCTTGTTTGATTTCTTGATATGATCTTGTGCATCATCTGTTTCATCCTGTTGGCTAACAACTTGGACAGAATTTTGTAATCACAACTCACTAAAGAAATTGGTCTATGATGCTCTATCTTGACTGGATTAAGGAACTTAGGTGTTAAGGTAATAAATGTTGAAGTCATCCATTTGGACAAGCGGCCTTCTCTATAAAAATTTCTTTAATGATATGAAATCCTCTTTCATTGTGCTCCAATGATGTTGAAGAAAGCGAAAGTTAAATCCATCCGGATCAGGACTCTTAAAAGCCGAGCATTCCCATATTGTAGCCTGAATCTCTGATTCTGTAAAATCTAATACCAAAAAAGGTAAATTTAAGAACGGTCTTACCACTTTAGTAATGATATGGCTTATGAAAAGCCAACGTTTTCTTCTCAGTAATGTAATTCTAACCCATCGCATGAAGTAGAAAAAATGGCCTACTTCATCTTCTTCACCAAAATTTCTAAACCTACATGGATTTCAAGTTCTCCATAAACCTTTCTTGTAAGAGTGTTTGCAAGGGTATTTTTCAAAAGATGTTTTTAGCTTTTCTACCGCTAACGTAATTTTTGGGGTGTTTGCAATGGCTGCTTTTTTACAGTTGCATGTGTGAAAAAACTAAAAAAAAGTCAAAAGTCAAAAGTTTGATTAAAATTATTTGTGAAAAAAATCATTTGGTAAAAGTATAAGCAATTTCAAACATTCGATAACTTATATTGTCACGACCGACAACGAAATTAGTCAATAATGCAACTTATTTTCTATATAAATATATATAACTTTTTAAAATTCTCATTAAATGGACAATATTTGAACCTATAAATTTATAAAAATATAAATCTAAAATTACAGCTAAAGGCAGTTTTTGGAAGTGAAATTGTGCATGTGATATTGGGTTATGAC
>JAOWBN010214731.1:0-13655 GCA_028565015.1 Pinguicula moranensis
GTTTTTTTTTCTCTAACCAATGCACCTTCATTCATAAAAAAAATTGAAATGTATTCTGGTTATTTTCAGGGAGTTGTGAAACATAAAGAGACATCTAGATGTATTGAGGAAGAACCCGGATGAGTTCCTTAGTGGGATGACAAAAAGAATGCATGACAAATATGCAAAGTATTGGGGATAACTAACTGGGGATGATCCAGCGTTTAGTACGGGTGGCAGGGTGCTAAGTGTATTTAGAAGTTCATTAACCCCTAGGACTGCTGAGGTTCTAATATGTGCACAGAATTGGCTCAGATCAAACATCGAAATATTCGCTCATTGTGATGATATTGAGGGCCAAGAGACTTACCGACTTGATGCAGGTGAGAACTATTCTCCAAATTCATTTACAATTTCTATATTTAATCATTTATTCTTATCTTCAATTCATAATTCATCACTTTTTTTTGAAGAGATGTTAACAAATCCAAAAACCATTCTTAAGGGGATCGGCGAGCTACCTATCCGGGTTGCAGATCATTCTGTTATCAGTTGAATTGTACTTTAAAACTTGATGTGTTTGTTTGAATTTGGTGGATAGTTGTGCTTTGAGTGTGGACTACCCAGTACCCATGACCTGATCTGAATCTGATTAATTTCAAGTCTGCATGAGTTGTTTAATCGACGCACTAGAAAATCCTTGTTAACTGCACTTCTTTGAATTTTTTTTTTGAGTTACAGTGATTTGATATGCATAACTCACTACAACGTGGTTGCTGTTGCTTGTGTAACATCTGGTTTCTCCCTATAACTAAACATGTGAAAGGTAAATTCGTCTGTTATGAAGCCATCATTGATCTATTGTAGGTAGTTTTGGATTCTTCGTGGCAACCTTCCTCTGCAATACATGCTATAAAATGTGCTATCATCTGCAATATTGTATCCATGACTAGAGGTGCTGAATTATATGTCTTAGTACAGTCTCATAGATTCATTTCTGCGTGGTGTCCATAGATTATGTGTTCGGAGAAATACAGCAGGAATGCCATGCTTTCAATGTAAATGCAAAGGTAAATGAGTGGGATAAAGAGATCCTGGATTCCGGTTGTGAATCTCTTTAGTTTTTTGAAACTTCAAGTTGAAACTCAATGTCACTGTCTGCACGAAGACGGAATTAGGAAGCGGCTACTAGATCTGGGCAGCAAGTTCCAAGCATTGAATTATTCAAATAGTTCCCATTAATAAGACAAAGACTGGTTCAAGTTCAACAGGCCATGGCAATGACAATGACTATTGATAAATGTGAATGGCTCTTGTGAAATCTATTTTTTCTTTAAAATAATTAATGATAGAAAAAATCCTCAGGTCATATGCGCGAACTCTCTGTCATAATGCAACCAGGGAAAACTGGAAAGTAATGGTTACGGTACCAATAGTCATTGCAAGAGCACAACAGCTTTAAGTCTTCAGAGAGATGGAAGTTGAAACAGAAGAACAACCAAATCGGTAATTTGGTAAATCAGTAATACCAACCCGATTATTGAATTACCGATCCAATTCGGTATTTGATATAATTTGACTCGGTATCAATTTTGGTTTGTCTGTACCAACTTCGGTCGGTTTGGTATCGGGAATACCGATTACAGATCGGTATTCCCGAATAACCAGCCCTAAGCCCAATAATAGACAATTCACTAGTAATCTATCCAATTTTGCCTAGATCCTCGTTGGACCGCAATTCCTATTGCACCAAGAGAAACTCTAGCCTCCCGAGTCCCGAGTGCAGTTCCACCAGCACACAGGAGTTCACACAATCATTAAATTCTCTAATCGAGAGGGTCGTACAGAGTGTACCCCTGCATTTTTCAACATTGGACCTTACTACATTGAAATCCCCACGAACTATCCGAGGGAAGTTCCCCAAGTTAGTGTCTGTTAGATATTTCTGGAGCTTCCTTTTGTGATTATAGTCACAACTTCCACATATAAAGGTAATTAGGATTGATCCCTCATCTTGCTTATACCACCCGGTGACCGTTTGGTCAAATATACTAACTATTTCAAAGTCTACTTTCTCCTTCCAGAAGACCCAAATCTTTTCATGTGCTTCTTCATACAAGGTAAAAAAAAATTGGAAAGTTAATTAGATTTGCTAGTCTACCCATTTTATTTGCATGAGTGAATGGTTTAGCTTTTGCAAACAATCAAATCTCGAATTGCACGCAAATATCTTTTTGATCTCCTTAAACCTCTAATGTTCTAATATAGTATTACGTTTTGGCCTCATACATTTGCTTGTTGTCCTGCTATTCTGTTGCTCAGAATTTGACTCATAGGTTTATACTGCTCCCAGCATAGGCAGTTTGTCATCTTCTTCTGGGCAAGAGATTGCTCTAATGTGGAAGTCTGTTCTGATCGCTTCCTCATGGGCTAAGGGTATTAGGTTCATGTCCGAAGATTGGGCCTGTTAAAGTAACTTATCTGCTACATGCCCAAGGTGCGGCCTGCTGTGATATCCGGCGAACAACAAAGGCCCTTTATTTCTTGGGTTGATGTATCCACACCATTTGAGCACAGGACTGAATCTAGCAAACATGTCTCCATCTCGCCTAAGAACTGTTGGGTTATTGAGTAAGCTATCTTTTCCTTTCCGCAGGTCTATTCTCCATTCTTTGCCTTGTCAGAAAGTTAACCCTCACCATACGTAATCCGGCCCATCTCCAATTTCTTTTCTGAACCCATTTTTTTCTTGGTTTTCCTGAACTCGTAATCGTTGTCTCAACATCGACCTTCTTTGCAGATTCCAGACCCTTCTCTTCCACTGAAATCCTATATTTCTCTGCTTCATCAATAAATTTCATCTTGCCTTTACTCCTCTGGTTGCTCCGACATGCCCTGGATTTCTGATTGCTCTTGGATTGGCGTCCGTTGTCACTGGAATTCCCCAGTGACTCTTATTCCTCCTAAAACTTTCCAATTACTTCTTGCCGATTATTGTTGTTCTCTCTTATCGGGTGTCTTGTTTTCCTCCTTCCCATTAGAGCTTCCACTTTCCTAATTAGGGAAAATTCCTTTGAATCGTGTGGTCCTTCTTCTCTCCTAGACCTCTCTGTTGGATCCGTCTCAGAAATTCTTGTGGTTTTGTCCTTATCTTCGGTTGTTTCCATAGCCTTTTGCAGTTCAACAACTTGTCGGTCCTTGCCAACATTTGTCCATTTTGACTTTGAGAAAACCCTCACCCATTCTTCATCAGAGAGAGGCCCGTACGTTGTTTGATCCCATTCGTCCCCTCATCCTTATTTTCCTTACCAATTGCCAAATCATGGGACTCCACACGGTTAACCATACCCAACTTCTTTAGATCTTCCTGTACCCGAGCATTTGCCTTCACCACCGAGACAACCTCTTTAGACCTAATCTCTCATGCCTTAGAGGTTTCTGCTATGTCCAGCTCAATTCCATTATCCCCTGTCCTTTCGAAATTTCGATGAATTCTTCTTGTTTTTTTTTTCTTCCAGATTTCCCCCTTTTTGCCTCCATCCTCTGATTTATCTTTTCCGACGTCACATTCCTCAATTTTGTGTCCCTGGGAGAAGCATTTTGTGCAATAGTCTCCCTGCTTTTCTTATAACACCCTTTGTTGCCAGTATCCATAAGAACCCTACTGGATATCAATTCTGTCCAGTGCCTCCTTAGTCAAGTCTATCTTGACACAGATCCCCGCGTACTCTGTTCGAGTTCTGGTTAACATCATGTTGTCGGCCTCCAAGTACCTTCCAAACATCGAGCCTATTATTTGTAGAGTGTCCTTCTTATAAAGATTAACCGACAAGTATGGCAATGTAATCCAGACGGAGGACAATGATGACTCCTTCTTCACCGGGAAGTTAGGAGTTCACCAAAAAAGTCTAAACAGTTTCCCCTCTAGGATTCTCCCCTCCCGGGTCCAACTATGAGCTAAATCCCTCTTGTTTTTTCTGAATTGGTTAAAGATATGGGTTCCGTCTAAAACTATAATCTCCGCTTGCGGAGAGATCATTAGGTTCCATGTTTTCAAAATACTATGGTAAATGGTGTCAATTGTCGGTCTCCTCCTAAAGAATTTCATCACAAGGTAATATTGTAAATCCTTAGTCATTATTGCCACTTCTTCGTCTAAAATTTTTACCCCTATCGTACCATCCATTTTCTCCGCATGTCGTCTTCTTAATCATATTTCTAGCATCCATTTCTGGGAGGTGACAACCGTTTACGGCAATAGAATCTTCCTGTTCACCTAGGTCTTCATCAGAGGAACCTCCATAGTCCCTAAGCCCAGCGCCACCATTGTACCTTAAACTTGTAGAGAAAGTAAACTCGAATTAGTTACAGTCACACATGACATTTTTACCTTACCATTCTCCAACCCATTCATCGCCAGTAGGCTATCCATTGCCACCTTTTGTTTTCCCTATTGGCATGTTATGTGCCAATGGGGCCACCTCCAGTGAAATTGAGGGCATCATCGTCACCATGGAGGAGTTCTGCTTCGACAAGATTGTGAGGTTTACCGAGCAAACAGTCAAAAAATTGTCCATTACTAAAGTCAGTGTGTGTTTTATATCGAGAGAGAAGTCAGAGCATTTGATTTAGAGAGAAGTCCAAAACAAATCGTTTGACTTTTGCTACAAAATCGAAACAAATACTAACTAACAAAAACACACTCACAATTCAAATTCAACAACCAAATATAGTAGATTCTTTTACTACAAAATCATGGCACATTGTCAACTGGATCCTCGCGCACAACAATACTCCTTCCCTTAAAAATAGCCTTGTCCTCAAGGCGGAGCTGAGCAAGTTCAGGTGATTCAGCCTTGTCTTGTTGAGGAGTGGATTCAACTATGCATGGCTCGTTTTGCAATTGCACTGTGGCTCCCTGACATTCAAATTTCATTCATGATGGAGAAGTTAACTGTAACTTCACCCTAGGTTCTTAACCATTGAACTCCCAATATGACCTCCGGGCCTTTAGTCGGAAGCACCAATAGAGGAGTATTGAACGTGCAAGGTTTAAATTTTAACTGGACACCTTGGCATTCCCCTTGATAGGCCAAAATTCCTTCATTTTCCACCATCACTGGAAAAGTTTGTTTTGCCGTGATTGGGAGGCTGAGTGACTCCACGATCCTAGGATGAATAATATTGTGTGTGTTGCCCAAGTCCACCAGAATAGTAAGGTCTCGACCATTAATGTTTATTTGTACTCGGCATGGCCGCGGCGACGTCAATCCTGTTAGTTATGGAAAGAAAATCAATTGTTACTAAATTAGTGGGAAAGAAATCATGTAAATGGGTAAGGATCATGAGTCACGATCCTTATCCTATTTATCCTACAATCCTACTAATTTAGGACTCTCTAAACCTTCCCCTATATGTACCAAATGTATGATGAATGAAAAATCAAGAATTCAAGAACCATTCCATTGTTAACATTGTATCAGAGCAGGCTGCGGTTCCTCACACTGGCCTGTAAATCTCATCCTTTATCGGAGATAAAACAAAAACCGATCTATTCATCATGACGGATCCACAGAAAACCGGTGACAAAATCCACCATGGAGACTCCTGCTCTGGCAAATTTGCCTGTGCAGTTTGCCACCTAACTCAAATGAATCCCAAAACCAGAAAATAACAAATCCATCATGCACAGCACAAAGCTGCAACACAATGATTATCCCCTATGGCAGCGGCCCATGAAGGTTGCTATCACAGGTTGTGGTCTCTTGCATCATCTGACGGGTAAACTGCCACCTCCGGACGCCAATGATGAAGATTACCCGAATTGGGAGCAGACGGATCTCTACTTCCGCTCCTGGATACTTGATAACATTGATCATACATTGGTGAATCGATTCGCTGAATATCCCATGGCGATTGGACAGGCCTCAAAACCACCTACAATAGCGACTCCGATGCCTTCCAAATTTATAA
Organism: Pinguicula moranensis; assembly: GCA_028565015.1. NCBI lineage: Eukaryota > Viridiplantae > Streptophyta > Magnoliopsida > Lamiales > Lentibulariaceae > Pinguicula > Pinguicula moranensis. The sequence continues at coordinate 5,953 of JAOWBN010214731.1, forward strand.
TCTAATGGTCCAAGCAAATGGATAGAGATAAGGTGTTGGGTCTCTGGAAGATGTGTAAACCAACTTATAAAGCATGTGGTGCAACTTTTGACCATTGAGAGTAGAAACCTATGTCGTGCTCCGCGGACATGAAGGTCTATCAGCGGCGCCGCCAGGAAATGTGCCTGTATCAACTATTGGCCACCGTTCATAACACCTTTGATAGTGTCAAATGAGACTTGCTCAAAATAAGCCACTACCCACTGTTGAAGTTGTGTATGTAGCCTTTCATCGGGAAGTCGCCCAATGCCAGATTTTACACAAGCAGTCCATCCCCGGTGATGCGCCACTTGTGGCCAACAGCCTCTCCATCCATGCACGGTCAGACAATCCTCGATTTTGGGGATAAACATCATCTCGCGGAGGCGTCGTGGACAAGAAAAAGCTCTGGTGCAATGACTGTTGAAAGTCCGGCCACTCTACAGAAAAGTGCTTCAAGAGGATGGGTTACCCCGACTGGTGATATGAGATTCATAATCTTCCCAAGCTTGGTGTAGAGGCGGTCACCGTGGGCCAACCTGAGTTGGAGACCATCTCCGACGCTGACTACACAGGCGAGAATATTGGATTTGGTGGTGTAACGGCGGGGAAGCAACCCACTGGTTTTAGGGAAAATCGTGAATCACAGAAGATTCTTGAGGGTACACTGCGAACTCCAAATTTGTTTCCTGATTTGTCCATGAATTGTATAGGTGAAAATACGAGAATGCCCTTCTGCCTCTCGAAAATTTGAGAATCCACCATTCCAATTTCTCGGATTTATCGTCTGGTTCCTATTTTTCTGGGAGTTTGCAGCGAGTCTCAACAACTCCACTGCCTCTACAATTCGACCCACAGCATTCTGTGGAATTTCAAGTCCAACCAAACATTTTTTGGAAAATTGCAAATTCGCCCCTACAATTTTGGAAAACTTCCAAGCGGTCCCAAAAACACAGCCACCTTGTAGAATGACCCCAGTTTCGCAAATCCACAATTTTTGACCCGGGTGCCTGAATCTTGATGTTCTTGATCTGTCGGACCCGCTCTATCGCTCTCCTTCGATCGTGTGTGCGACTCTAGGACCCTTGGGACACAAAAGCTCTCAATGGCTCCTTGATTGCGGTGCTATCAACACTATGACATATGATGTTCGTGACCTCATTACTCATACGATTCCTAGATGGAGACTCATCCAAACAGCTAATGGTAGTGTTTTGGGTGTTACAGGGGCTGACTCCGTTGAGCTCTTGCCAACACTAAAACTCTCTAATTGTCTTCATGTTCCGTCGTTGTCCTACAAGTTATTGTCTGTTAGCCATGTGTCCAAAGAATGGAATTGCATGGCACTGATATTTCCTATGTTTTGCCTTTTACAGGACCATTAGATGAGGTAGATCATTGAGCATGGTACTGAACGAGGCAGTTTGTACTACGTAGATGAGGTAGCTCAACATGGATCCACCGGGCTTGCTCGCGGGATGACGGACGAGCAAATAAAGTTGTGGCACCAACCGAGTGGATTACCCAAACTTAGGGTATCTTAAAGTTTTATTTTCATATTTATATAAGAACACTCGTTCTCTTCCGTGCGAGACTTGTATTTTGGCCAAAAGCCATTGACACTCTTTTTCTAGTTCTAATGCACATGCTACACGTGCTTTTCATATTATTCACTCTGATATGTGGGGTCCAACACCTCTTTCTGGTCATGGTATGTTTAGATATTATCTTCTATTTACTGATGATTTTTCCCGGATGGCATGGGTCTATTTTAAAAAAAATAAGTCTGAAGTTCCTACGTGCTTTGTGATCTTCTACAAAATGATAGTCACTCAGCTCCAACAAAGTATTCAGATCCTTCGGTTTGATAATGGGGGCGAATTTATTAGTGATGCCATGAAAATGCCATCTATCTCCTCAGCAGGTTGCCATCTCGTGCCCTGAAATTCGCTACTCCCTTACAAACTCTTTTTGCACATCTTTCCGGCATAACCCCACTTACCTTGTCGCCTCAAGTGTTTAGTTGCTCTGTGTTTGTTCATATTCCTCACCAAGATAGAATCAAACGTGACCTGTGTGCCTTAAAATAAATCTTTGTGGGGTATGAGTTTCATCAGAAGGATTACTGCTGCTATCATCCTCCTACCCACATAATGTATACAACCATGGATTGTAACTTCCTTGAGTTTGAATTCTATTATCCTTACCAACCTCGTGGTCAAGGGGAGAGTTCGGGTGATCCACTCGGCTGGCTGTAACATCTAAGTTTGTCATCGCCTGCTGTCCCACAAGAGCTTGTTACAGGAACCACCGAGCCGCCCATCACATAGACACATCTTGCCCCTACGGCCGAGGTCACCACACCCCGGTCTTCTTCGCCATGGTCCCCTGAGGTACATGTTCCTAACCCCGAGTCAGATATTGAAGTTATGACCCATAATCCTTCAGTTGAGAAGAATACAACGGAGGTTGATTTCTATACTCTTCCTCCAAAATGTAACAAGGGCATTCCAGTGCGACGATGTGAGCCTGATCATGTTCCAAGGACATCCAGATATCCATGGCTAACCTAACAAGGGGGAGTCTAACCAAATAGGTTGTGGCTTTCTTGGATTCTGTATATACTGTGCAGGTACCACGAACAATAGCTGAGGCACATGAGAAACCAGAGTGGTAGCAAGCTATGCAAGAAGAGACGAGGGCCCTAATAAAAAACAAAACTTGGGAGAAGTGTAAACCACCTTCTGGCCAAAGACTTGTAGGCTGTCACTGGGTATACACCGTAAAACACAATGCTAATTAGGGCTGGTCAAAAAACTATTTTACCGAATACCAAACGGTATATATATTGAATACCCTATTAAGATCGGGTATTCGGTATATCGTTTAGGCATCGGGATCGCTATTGGTTCGGCATCATCATCGGGATTGCTAATAGGTCACCACATCTTCGGTATTCCCAAAATACCAATCTTCAATTCTGCATCCTGCTGTACTCATCTGGCATCTGCTGCAATGAAGAAAAGAAGCTGTTGGGCCGCCCAACTTGGGCTTTTGTCTACTGTGTGTGAGTCTGTGATCACTGATTATTGTCTACTGATTTTATTTAAACCGCTGCACTTAACCCAGCCCAATAAATTGCAACCCTAAACAAACACAAACAGTTAGATTAGAATTGAGAAGCAGAATAGGAATAGGGCAGGACGCAGGATCGATCTGTTTACTTCATTTCTCATAAGAAGGAAACTAATCACTTTCTTTCGATCTACAGAGAGATGGGATAATTGTTGTAGAATCTGTTTTGAAGGAAGCACTAAACGAGAGCCACAATCTAAAATCCTAGCTCTCTGATACAAACAACTTCACATTTATGGACATGGGTTGTTCTACCGATCCCAACACCTTCTTCGCCATGAAATCCATAACAGAGATTGTCCAGAACAGAGTTCAAAAATAGGGGATCGACCCGAAAAACCTTCAATTCCAAGTCCTATTCAACGATATCATGATCAATGATTTCAACACGTTCTTCACCTCTCTCTCATCATTGGATCGACGAAACTACTTTGTATCTAATGTTCCTGGTTCTTTCTATGGCAGATTGTTTACTTCTAGTTCCATTTAGATCTGTTCAAGTTCAAGTGTTCAACAGAAAGTCCGAAACTGGTCATACTTCCCAAATCGGTAATACCGACCCGATTATCGAATCACCGATCCAATTCGGTATTTCACATTAGTCGGCTTGGTATCGGTATGGCTTTGTCTGTACCGATTTTGGTCGGTTCGGTATCGGGACATTTTCACCCATGGCGAAAATTGATACTATCAGGGTGCTCTTCTCTATCGCAGCAAACCTCGATTGGCCTCTTCATCAATTTGATGTAAGAAATGTATTCTTAGATGACGATCTAAAAGAAGAAGTTTACTGGAGGAACCTCTGGGATATTACTCTGAATTTAAGAAAGGCGAAGCTTGCCGCTTGAAGAAAGTATTATATGGCCTGAAATGGTCACCTAGAGTTTGGTTTGGTAGGTTCTCAGTGGCTTTGAAAAAATATGGATACACACAGAGTAATTCGAATCATACGCTTTTCCTCCAAAAGTAAGTTAAGCTAATAACTTGCCTCATCATTTATGTTGATGATATGATTATTACAGGAAGCGACACTACAGAAATCCGACAACTACAAGAGTATATGTTCCAAGAATTCAAAATGAAAGATCTGGGACGACTAAAGTACTTTCTTGGGATCAAAGTATTAAGGTCCGCTCAAGGAATATTTATTTCCCAGAAGAAATACATACTTGATCTCTTAGCCGAGACAGGGATGCTGGATTGCAAACCCGTTGAAACTCCAATGATGATGAATCACAAACTAAAGTTTGATGAAAAGTCGAATCTAGCAAACTGCGAACAATAGTTGGGAAGCTGATATACCTCTCACACACTAGGCCTAACATAACCTATGATGTGGGCATAATTAGTCAGTTTATGCATAAATCTCAAATAGACCACATGGAAGCAGCCCAGAGAGTGGTCTGATATCTAAAAGGAACGGCAGGACATGGCATTATCTTTAAGAAAACAGGACGACCGAACGTTGAAGGATGCACTGATGCAGATTGGTCTGGGAATCAGATAGACCGAAGATCAACTGCCAGATACTTCATGATGAACGACGGAAACCTTGTTACTTGGAGAAGCAATAAACAAAAAGCAGTAGCTTTCTTCAGTGCCTAGGATGAATTCAAAGGAGTTGCCCGAGGCCTTACTGAGATACTTTGGCTGAGGAAGCTTACCACGAAACTTGGCTTCTCAGCCTGTGACCCAACCCCTCTCTGGTGTGATAGCAAGGTAACAATAAGTATTTCAGGCAACCTAGTCCAACATGACTAAACAAAGCTCATAGAAGTGGATCAATACTTCATAAAAGAAAAGATAGAAGACAACATTCCGAGTCTTCCTTTCGTCCGTTCTGAAGATCAGCAAGCAGATATTCTGACTAAGGCATCTCCAGGAAAATGTTTGAAAGTGTATTGTGCAAGTTAGGTATCAGAAATCCGACAACCCAACTTGAGAGAGAGTGTTAGTTATGGAAAGAAAATCAATTGTAACTAAATTAGTGGGAAAGAAATCATGTAAACGGGTAAGGATCGTGTGCCATGATCCTTACCCAATTTATCCCACTATCCCACTAATTTAGGACTCTCTAAACCTTCCCCTATATGTACCAAACGTATGATAATGAAAAATCAAGAATTCAAGAACTATTCCATTGTTAACAAATCCCTTATAGGCAGCTACCGAGTAATGGAATTTCCCCATTTCTGCACAGATCTGGTGCATAGTGACCAATCGTCTCCCCCGCCATCTAATTATGTAATTTCAGAACTTGCATGATCATTCTCCTGTACCAGTAACGTTAAGAATTGGAAAGTCTTAACATTGATGACTCGACGAGAATTTCTCATCGCAGTTATAGTAGAGGCCCTTGGCTCTGCGCGCCACCATTTTCATGGGGTCAGCTGACATATGGTGATGGTTATGGGCCTTATCATGCTGGGAAGTTGGTGGTGGCGCTGCTAACAAAGATTTGGAAGTGATCAGCGAAAATGATTCTGAAATTGCAGAGTGTGGCTCCGCGTGTATGCTAATTTGGACTCCGCCAACTTGGTTAAACCGATAGCTTGTGAAATGGATGTTGGTTTGAGAATGATGATCTCTTTATAAATATCACCCTTCAAGCCGAAGGTGAAATAGTTCAGGATGATGTCCGGTAGTAAACCCGCCCATCTATTGCACACCCTTTTGAGTTTCGAAATTCTCCTGGAACTCCACTACCGGCCCAGTTTGTCGCAGCATAAACAACGTAGCTTGATGATTCTCATACGTGGAAGGCCCAAATTGTACCTCCATATCTCGAACAAAAGGCCTGCCACGAGGAAAAGTTTTGATTCTCATACATCCATTTGTACCAACACAACTCGTTTGTTAGTCACATTGAAGAAAGCCAAGATTTCAGGGATATGTTACCTACAAATCATGGTGAAGAAAGACAAGATTTCACGGATCCGTTACACACAAATCATGGAAAAGATTTGTTGATAAGATCGATTAGAAACAAAGTAAAACACGTCTTCTTTACAAATTCTTGTATATAAAACTCAATACAAACTCTACGGAATACTCATTAAACATTTCATCAATTCTGGACATCTTTTGTTTTCAATTGTATCTTTACAACTCTTTTATATTTGCATTCTCACAAGTCTTTTATGGTATTAGAGCGATTAGCTCACGCTCATTGAACGATCCTACGACTTTTCTTGTTTCATCAGTTATCTTGTGGCATATTGTTACCATATCTTATTTCATCAGTTATCTTTTGTTCGTAGACTCTATCTTACCAGATCCTACAACTTTGGTTTCTACTGTGTGACCGTCCAAGATAACTCACTCGGTGGCAACGATCTCTTGTGACAAGCATCAAAGTCACGAACACACATACAAGTTTTGTTCAAAATTCTCTGTCTGAAGAAACTTTCTGCAGAATACTACTGGCATCCCTTCAATTCAATGCCCCCAGTCTTCCTCCAGTTATAATCACGAAGTGTGATGGAGTCAATTACCTTGTTTGGGCATCCCAGATCTGCCCAATGCTACGCAACAATGACTTGATGAACATTGTTGATGGGTCCAAACAAGCACCTGTCGAATGTTTGACTGAAGAAGGCACTACTGTTGGAGATACAACAATCCAGAAATCCAATCCAGCCTTCATCTCTTGGTACAAACGAGATCAATATTGCCTAAGCTGGATTAATTCCACACTTATCGACCGAATTCTCCATCAAGTGTTCCACCTCAAGAAATCAGCCAAAGTTTGGGATTATCTCTCGAACAAATTCAGGGGCAGATCCAAAACCGAACTATTTGATCTCATACGTCGCCTCCAAACACTGTCACAAGGCACCAGATCCTTCTCCGACTACATTGATTTGGCCAAACAGATAGCAATTGAACTCCGTGCGATAGGCGCAAAAATCTCGGATGACGATCTCATCAGCTACGTTGCAGGCGGTCTGAATCCACAATTCGACCTATTTATGGCGAATATTAATCTACTTCAAGATGAGAAGAGCATGGAGTTTGATCGATTTGAGAAGGCTTTGCAGTCTTTTTTGGCAAGGTTGCGAACGACGCCCATGAACCAACAGCCTTCTACGGTCAGAATCCACAAATTCGCCTGGGATAGCCGAATCATTTTTCTCGTGGGCCTAATTCTACTGGTGGGCCGAATTACAGACCTAATAGTCAAAATTTCTCTCATAATTTTTCAGGTCAAACAGTCACGAGCTTTCTTTTGGATTTCGAGAAAATGGGCCTGCATCTGTGAACCGGCCCACTGGACCAAACTAGCATGATTAGGCTCGATTGGGCCATGGTCGTGGGAGGCAGCCTGCTGGACCCTCACTGTCAGGTCGAATAAATCCGACTCATGTTCAAGATTTGCCTACTAAGCCCAAGACCCGATACGCTGTCAAATCTGTGATCGGCCATTTCACACTGCCTTGGACTGTTAGTTAGTGTGACCTAGAGCATTGTGCTCTTGTTAGTTTTCATGTATACTGGATGATTAAAATCATTTTGTTCCTTGAGTGTTTGATATGTATATTATGGATCAT
>JAOWBN010214742.1:0-13654 GCA_028565015.1 Pinguicula moranensis
TGGTTTAGTCGGGTCGGGATTGGTATGGGGTGGGCTATACCGATTTCGATCGGTTCGGTATCGGGAATACCGATTACCGATCGGTATTCCCGAATACCCACCCCTAGTTGAGATCCAGGGAAAATATGGGGTTAATTCTTTTGTTTTTTCAGAACGTCACGATCTTCAATCAAAAAACAGGAAATAGCAAAATGCAAATTGCAAAGAACGAGGATTGGACTAGGACAGGAGATTTGAGTATTAAAAATTCTAGATTTAATTCATTCAATTGTGCTTGTTGGATAGATTATCAAACACAAAAATAATATAATAAGTATAACCAAAAATTATCTCTCATTGTTGTCTTCTAAAATTTTCCACAATTTCAAAGTTCAAAGATTTTACAATCATACGAATTTTTCTCTCCCAACCAAAAATCAAACTAAAGAATTTCTTAGATTCAACCAGACCTTGGAGGTATATATATAACTGGACCCATTGTTGGACAGGTCATTTACCACTTAATTTTCTAGCCATAAGTAAGTGGCATTGGATTCGAGTCCAATTCAATTAAATCTCATAAACTCATATCCTTAATTAACCCAATTAAGTGACAGCCCATAAAACTTATTTTATTTTGACTCAAAATAATTTAAAAACAAGATAAACTTTAAAATAAATCTAAACAAAATTACTTTCCAACAACAAAAAAATCCAAACAAACAAATCTATATATTTTTTTGTAGGTAATCAGTAACTGAGCCCACTATGTATCCGGGTCAACCCGTTAGAGGGACCCGACTAATCCCGATGACAATGTCAGAGTTGCTCCCAGCTAGAGTCGAACCCAGTCGAGGGCCGTTGGCGCTAGGACAACGTGCACCGTCACAAACAAATCTATGTAATGTGATAATTGTGCTCTTGTACCAAATTCGATACGGGGAAATCCAATCCTAAGAAACATAAAGTTTGTAGCTAATATCAGGCTTTCGACATTGATTTTCTTGTTTTCGGCCTGCAAGCATTTTGGATTGTGAATACAAAGTGCACCATTTCAAAAGTATGGGCATGCAGTTTCACATGTCTTTTCCAATTCGAATTTCAACTTACTGGAAAAAAACAACAAATCTATTGAGTTAATTGAAACGCACTGAAGGTGGCCTTGTTCATGTGGCGCCTATAAATAAATCCACCCAATTCTCGTACTCAAAAACTTGCACTCAAACAAGAACACCATTCTTCGTGTGTGGTCGGATCCTACTGTCTGATTAAATAATAATAAAATAATATAAATTTTCAAAATATATAAAGACCAAGGCCGAAAACTCATTATTTCGAGAAACAATTTATTTCTTGTACAAGTATTATTTTTATATTATTTTCTCTTTTCTTTTTTTCTCTTTCTCTTCTTCTTTCACGTCTCTCCCTCCTCCACCTCTTAGATTTAGGAGCCTTTTATACAAACAATACATGGTGAGTTGCCCACATACGTGTCCATCTACCATCTCTTCCTTGGCAAGACATTATCAACTCATCATTTGCCTGGACAAGTGGAATTTGGAAGCAAAAGAATATTTATCACCTGTGAGTTGTATTTACTAGACTTATATCTATTGAGCTGGGATAATTTGGACTATAGCACATGACATGGACTTTCTCTATGTCACCCTCCTCTCCATATTCATCCTCCTCATCACCCTCTAACTTCACTGGCTACCATACTGTTAGGCTAATCACAATAATATCAAGCCCCATTCATTAACCAACAGAAGGTGGTCCACTTCATCAATACTATGAAGATAGTGGGATGAAGAAGTCAGCAACATATCTTCCTCAAATCTCGGTACTATAGTTATTGCCATATGAGAAGTCCACAAATTCAGCAAAGCAGAAGCAACACGTTTTCAGATTAAATGTATGTATAATTCTCTATTTAAGCTCATGTCCAGCAATGTAAAAACATCAAGCAAGATCAATGAAATTCTCTTTAGTTTTACCTTAAATCCCTAAACCTCCATGGAAATCCATGGAGGTTGTCACATACAATAGCAACAATCCCTACTCTACCACCGCCACTCCTCTCCGTCCGGAAAGCACAGGTTAGCCGGTTATCTACGTGCATGTGAAAATAGTTATGGAATCAAAAATAAAAGTTCAAAATTATTCATCATTTTGGGACTCACAAATCAACTTTTGACTTGCGTTCCTAGAAAAAAGAGTGTGTAAAAAGCTACTTAAAAATAATTTTACATGAGATTTGTTTGATTAAATCTTCTCCAAAAATGGGTCTAAAGCTAAAAAAATGGAGAAATAAAAAAATTAAGTTTTAAAACACTCAAAAATAAAATTAGTTTACATCAGAAACTACTTTAGAGAGGTTTAGGGGGGTCTGGTAAATGACGTTTAGGGTTTGATTTTACATTTCTTTCTTTCTTTCTAAATTTCAATATTTCTAAAACGCACTATCATTAATTCTGAAGACACAAAATACTAAGGGTATCTAACGGATGACAGTGGCAGCAAAAATCCGCCATTGTTATCACCGACATCGGCGATTGTTAAAGAACGATATTCAATCTTTTTTTCCTTCTTCTTCTTACATTACATATCATGTGATGCATATTTATACAAGGGGTATTAGACTTAGGAAGGTGTGAGATGTAGATGTTTTCCTTCCACCTAATATCTCACATCTACCTACATTTATTAATACTTAACACTCCCCCTCAAGTTTGGTCGGCGGGTCTCCGATTCCTAACTTGCATAATGTATGGTCAAACACATTTCTTGAGATTGCTTTAGTCATAATATCTGCAAGTTGATCTTCAGATCACACAAACGGAAGACTCAAAATGTTGTCTTCTAATTTTTCTTTGATGAAGTGTCGATCCACTTTGATATTTTTGTTTTGTCATGTTGAACTGGATTCCCTGATATGCTTATTGATGCCTTACTGTCACACCATATGGGTGTTGGGTCCCTAATTGGAAACCCAAACTCTGAAATAAGTTTTCTCAGCTAAAGTACCCCAGCCAGTCCTCTAGCTATGCTCCTGAATTCAGCTTCAGCACTAGATAGTGCTACCACTTTCTGTTTTTTGCTTCTCCATATCACAAGATTACCGCCAATCAGGATAAAATATCCTGCGGTTGATCTTCTATCTATTTGACTTCCATCCTAGTTTGCATCAGTATATCTTTCAATATTCAGATGACCTGACTTTTTAAACACAATTCCATGTCCTGCTGTTCCTTTCAGATAGCGGACTATTCTATGAGTTGCTTCCATGTGGTCTATCTGTGGTCGATGCATAAATTGACTAATTACCCCTACAGCATAGGCAATATCTGGTCAAGTATGAGAGAGAGATATCAATTTGCCAACTAATCTCTGGTATTGTTCCCGATTTGCCAGGCTTGTCTTGTTATTGAGCTGGAGTTTGTGATTCATTATCATAAGAGTCTCAGCAGGCTTACAATCCAGCATCCTTGTTTCTGCCAAGAGATCAAGTATGTACTTTCTCTGGGAGATAAATATTCCTTGAGATGATCTGAGCACTTCAATCCCAAGAAAATATTTTAGTTGTCCAAGATCCTTCATTTCAAATTTGCGGAACAAGTTTTCTCTAAGTTGTTGAATCTCATCAGTGTCACTTCATGTAATAATCATGACATGTAATTAGCTTACCACGACGTTTTAGAAATAGAGTGTGATCTGCATTACTCTGCATATATCCTTATGTTTTCATGGATACTGAAAATCTACCAAACCAGGCTCGAGGTGACTGTTTAAGACCATATAAAGCTTTCTTCAAGAGACAAGCTTCACCATTTTTAAACTCAGAGGAATACCGTGGAGGTGGCTCCATGTATACTTCTTGATTTAGATCTCCATGTAGGAAGACATTCTTTACATCAAATTGATGTAGGGGCTATTCTAGATTTGCTGCAATAGAAAACACTACTCTGATAGTGTAAATTTTTGCCACCGGTAAAAAAGTCTCAGAGTAATCAAGGCCGTATGTCTGAGTGAACCCTTTAGCCACTAATCTGGTTTTGTATCTTTATTTTCTTTGCAGAGGAGCGATTACGAATATCACTGGCGTCATAAGTCATCGTATCAATGGCACCACAGTCAAGGAGCCAATGAGGATTTTTTTGGCATGAGGATCCGAAGATTGTGCACACAATCGAACAGTATGGAGGATCTGGGGGGCGTATTGTAAAACAGGATTAAAATATTCTGCATCTAAATTTAATGTACCTGCAGCATTTATTTCGTGTGAATTGAATAAATCAGGCGTGGAGAAATCAGATTTGGAGAAATCTTGTCTTCCATTTCCATCAACACTCCGTATCTCCAGACCATGTGAGAATCCACCAAATCCCGACCCACCGGAGGTCACCTGTCCGTCGCTATTCAGTGTTGTTTCCTCGAGATGGATGACGGTGGCGGCGGAACCACTTGATTTGGGTAATTTGTGTAGCTCATACAACCAGTCGGGATATCCATTTTTTTAAAGCATTTTTCGGTGGTATGGCCGGTTTTCCAGTAATCGGAACACAAAAAGCTTTGATTTATCGATAGGTCTGGCGCGGGATGATGATTTTCCAGATTTAGGAGTGCCTGACCGCCCACGTCCACTAAGTCCGCTACCTACATCGAAAAATTGTATGTCGCCAGAAATTTAGGGCTTAAGAATCTGGCGACGTGCAGCTTCCTATCTAAGTGTGACGTACGCAATTTCCACGGTAGGTAAGGGGGTAAGTTTCAAAAGATCTCTTTTCACATTATCATAATCGGAGCTAACAGCAGCAAGAAGTTGATACAGGCGATTTTCTTGTCGGATCCGGTGATAGGTCGCAATATCAGTGGGACAAACAATCGGATTTGACTCCTGGCGATCTATATCACGCCAAATCCGCTGCAGGATGGTATACACATCTTCAAGCATTCCGTCGTCTTGCCTTTGACGGTTAGCTTGAACCGTGAGGTCAAAAATTTGAAAAGCATCCGAGCCGTTATTGTAAGTAGTTTCCATGCTCGACCACAAATCGTTTGCCGTAGGATATTCGGCAAATCGATTGACCAAGTTTCGATTGATATTGTCGAGTATCCACGAGCATATACATGAATATGTTTGTTCCCATATTGGGTATTCATCTGATGATTCTGTCGGTGGTGGTGGTTTGCCCGTCAGATGACTCAGTCGACCACGTCCACCGATGGCGACTTTCATAAGTCGCGCTAAGAGGGCAAAACTATCATGCTGTAATTTGATACTGAGATAGATGGGCTGATTGTTTTCAGGTGGTGGGATTTTTTTTAGGATTGAAGCAATTTGAGCTGGTAGATCCGCCGTTGGAGGAAATGTCTCCAAGGCAGAGTGGCCCCTGGTTTCTTTAGAGGCATCGGACATATTGATAGAGGATGAGGCTATAGATCGGTTGGAAGAACAACCACCTGCTCTGATATCATGTTAACAACTGATATCCGATCTTAATTCTTACATACCATATAATTTGATACAAATATATACAGAGAGAATTAGTGTTAGATAGGTGTGAGATGTGATGTTTTCCTTCCATCTAAGGTTTAAACGTCGGTGTTGCGATCATCGCCTCTACAACCCTCCCGTCAATGCTCTTTCCCTGACCAGTAAGCTTAATCTGCAAGGTAGTCGATTTTTGACTCTTTTTTTTTTTTGTTCTTTGTAATTGTGGCTTTTCGTTTAGTTTTTGGAGGATTGGAGGAGAAGTTGGCCGAGGCTTTGAGGAGGGAGGATGTTAAAGCTATTCTCTTGACGGGTGTTCTTTTTATGTAATGATTTTTTTCCAACGATTGTATGATTCCTTTTATAAATAACTTTGTCCAGGAAGTACAAAAGATTGATTCTTGGTAATCAATTATCCAAATCTGTTTCAAGTTGTGCATAAAAGTGGTTCCTTTTAGATAGTTAGTAATTAGTATTTCAGATTTCGACTTGCAACTGGAATCAACGTTATAAGTAAGCAAGGGAGTTGTGTGCTATGAGGTGCTTCTGCTGTCCATGTCAATAGAAATCATTATGAGGCTTATTGTTTATATAATATAAGATTGTTTTACATTAGTGGAAGCAGCATCAGAGCTTGAGATCCATAAGATTACACGCAATAAGTTCGATGAAGAAAATATTTGGGGACATGGGAGTTGAAAATGCTTGTCTAGTTGCATCAGTATGGCATGGGCTTAAAAAGGACTTGAAGGATGCGGAAGTTTCACACTGATGCTATTGAGGATAATAATGAAGAAACTATTTCATCATCTGAGAGCTAATCTAGAGATTGAGATGCTAGAGAGAGAAACTCCTCCTTCGCTCTAAAAATCTGCGATATTCAATGGCTTCATCCTCTAGTGGTCCTGGTAGGGATGAAGTGGAAATTCCTGAGCAAGACATATTGAATGATTCTTACCCAGGAGAATGGACTACAGTCAAGAGCCCTTCGAGTAGAAAGAAACCTGCGGTCCCAGCGGGCTCCAACATTGGAAAAAAAAACCTGCCTGTCTTTATCGAAAAGCTCAGATCTGCTTCCAAATCTTATTACTTTACAAATTTCCCCCCTCTCTGGCAGAAGAATGAGATGTGGAGGGTGTTTTCAGCTTTTGGCCAGGTCTCAGATGTGCATCTCCCGAAACAACAACCAGCTCCGGGAAGCCGCTTTGGCTTTGTTCGATTTTTACTACATTCAGTTGATAATACAACGCTGGAGCAATTAAATGGGATTTGGGTCGGTTCATATCGGCTTAGAGTGAGTGAAGAAAGATCTTCTCAGAAGATGGACTTGAGCAACTCTACTGGATCTCAGGAGCAACCCTTAGCCTATGTGCAACATCCGAAAGTGAAGCCCCTGAGTCCAGTAATTTCTGTAGCATTCTCACCAGATCCTAGCACTTCTTTGTGGTTAGATAAATGTCTTATTGGATTCCCCGCTCCGATTGTCGACTTGACTACAATTAACAATGTGTTAAAGAATTCTGGCTACGCCGGGGCCTCTGCGGTGAGACTAGAAGGTGGGGAAGTCCTGGTTAAGCTGCAGACGGGTGATGATCAACATAAGTTATTAACTGATGTGGGAACGCATACGAACTTGGGTCTACATTCCTTGAGACCTTGGAAGCTTGTTAATGGAAAGTTGATGCGACCTGCTTGGCTTTGTGTCCGGGGAATCCCTCTGCATTGCTGGTATCCAGAGTTTTTTATTGAGATTGCTTCTCATTTAGGCTCTCTATTGACTATAGACGAGAAAACATTGAATAAAACAGAGATGCAGTTTGGTAGGATACAAATTCTGACTTCGGAGAATAATATGGTGAACCAATCCCTTGAGATTGTGACGGGTGAAGAGAAGTTCTCCATTCGGGCAGTGGAGGAACAGATGGACGTAGGGAGGCTTCATCGCTTGCAGAGATTCCCGTGGGGGCAGGTAGTTAATCAAGGCCATAGCCACACAACCGATTGGCCTCCTTTGAAAAATGTCTCGCAGAACAATAAGTTTCCAGGAGCCTCAACCACAGAAGTTAATGGGAAGTTGTCAGAAAATAGTGGAAATTCGGCAGCTGCCGGAGTAGATGCGAGTAATGAGGAGTCTATAACTACACTAGGTGGAGCCTGTCAAGCTCCTACCGAGTCTGATATTGGGTGCGGTAAGACAACTCTGTTGTCAAATGAGAAGCCCGTGAAAGAATCAGAAGAGGGCAAATCTACCTCCCACACCAGTCAGCTGAAGCTCGGGGAACTGGAACTATCCCTCCAATCGCGGTGGAAAAAGAAAGTCTCGAACAAAGACAGGACTGCCGACCCTATGAAGGTAGTTGATGTGGTTACACAGTCTTTTCCTCCAATAACCCCAAATACCATGGGTCCTTTTACAACTCTTCTGGCAAGTCAGCATGCAAAACTAAATCAGCGGACTAATATGACCCACCTTCAAATTGGGCAAGACATGACAACTTCTTCAAGTGGTGTGGCATCGCTCTCTCCTGAGAATGTGATCGGAACAGACACTTCACCGCAAAATTCCGATCCGTTTGGTCTGATGCCTTTTATTCAGTTATCTCCTGTTTCTCTAGCGATAAAACGTAGAGAAACATGTCTGAATCCAGTTGAAGAAGCGACGGCTAAGTTACGAAAACACTCAAGGAAAATACAAGAAGCTGAAGGTATTATTGTAGATGAGAATGATAGGGCTATCCCTCTTATAATTGATGAGGTCACTCCACAGTCTTAGGTGAGAGGAATAGTAGAATTGGCTTTGGATCTCGGAGTTTCGCCAAATTCTTCAACATCCGAGCTATCTGAACGCATCAGACGAATGGAAAGCAGGGACGAACAGCAGTATCGTTCTTCAGTTCCTCCAGGTTCTGCAAATACATCCTTACGCAACCAGTAATGCGTATTGTTACATACAACATTCGTGGCCTGGGTACAAGGGGGAAGAAGAAGGAAGTCCGTGAGCTTATTCAAATCCATAAACTGGACCTCCTATGTATACAAGAAACTAAGTTGAGAAATGTTAACAGATGGTTTTGCAGCCAGCTATGGCCAACTGATGAATTTGATTGGGTGCACAGTGAGGCAGTGGGAAGCTCGGGTGGACTTCTATGCATCTGGCAGAGTACTGTTTTCAGTAAGGTTAATTCTTGGTACCTACCCGGAATTTTGGGAGTTGAAGGCTATTGGGGACAAAACAAAATACCAGTGAAGCTTATGAACATTTATTCTCCATGCTCGCGGAGAGAAAAGAGGAATCTCTGGGCTACTATTGCAGGGATTCTCCTTAATGATCCAAACACACGGTGGTGTATAATGGGTGACTTTAACGCTATCAGAGATCCGGGTGAGAGAAGGGGTAGTGGCTCCTTGGCAAGATCAGAACTTCAGGAGTTTGATCAATTCATTTCTCACAGCAAACTGGTGGACCTCCCTCTCCAGAAATTCAGTTATACTTGTATTACTAGGGGAGGACAATGTTGTAGCCGTCTTGATAGGTTCTTACTCACAGATGCATGGATGCAACAATGGCCAGATTCATGTCAAATTGGGCTAGACAGATTCCTCTCGGATCACAGGCCAATCCTTCTGAAAGTAGAAGAGATCAATTGGGGCCCCAAAATCATAAGGTCTCTGAATTGTTGGGAAACTGTGGAGGGGTTCGCTGATTTTGTCAAAATGGAATGGTCATCAATGAATGTTATAGGAAGAAAGAGTTATGTGTTGTTTGAAAAGATGAAGCAACTAAGAAAAAAACTGGCAATATGGAACAAAGAGGTATTTGGACTAGTGAATCCTAAAGTTAAAGATCTGAAAACCCAGTTTCAAAATTTGGATAATATTACTGAAAGTAGGATGCCTACAGGTGATGAGATGCAACTGAGGAAGATTGTATGGCTTGAGCTACAAAACGTCCTCCGCAGCAAAGAATCTATTCTCTACCAAAAGTCTAGAGCTAAGTGGATAAAAGAAGGGGACAACAACACAACCTACTTCCATGCAAAGCTAAACAGTCACCGAAGAGTTAACAGTATTAGAGGAATAAATATAAATGGTATATGGACTGAGGATGTTCAGCAGGTCAAAGATGGGATCAAGGAGTACTTTGAAGCACATTTTGACACGGAAGTATGGGACCGTCCTTCACTGACACTCCCTGGAAGTAGAGTTTTGTCTGCAGCCGACAATATGTTCTTGACAGCAGAGTTCACAGAAGATGAAATTAAAGATGCAGTTTGGAGTTGTTCCACTTCTAAAAGCCCAGGCCCGGATGGATTCAATTTTCTGTTCATACAAAGTCACTGGAGCACACTGAAGACAGATTTTATAGCATTTCTGCATGAGTTCTACTATACAGGGAAATTATCGAAGGGGCTAACTGCTACATTAATCACTTTAGCTCCTAAAATCTCAAGTCCATCCCAGATTGAGCATTATAGGCCAATCTCACTGGTGAGCAGTGGTTATAAAGTGCTTTCAAAATTATTGGCTAACAGGCTGAGAAGGGTGATTCACTCGGTGATATCCAGTAATCAATCTGCATTCATACAAGGAAGGAATATATTAGATGGTGTCTTGATAGCAAGTGAGCTGCTGCACTCGGTTAAGAAGTCCAAAAAGAAAGGTATCTTGCTGAAAGTGGATTTCTCGAAGGCGTTTGACACGGTCGACTGGAATGTTTTGCTAAATATGATGGCCAAGCTTGGTTTTTGTCCAAAGTGGATATCCTGGATAAAAGAATGTGTTACCTCTGCACATGCCTCAGTTTTAATCAACGGTAGTTGTTCAGGTGAATTCAAACTGAAACGGGGTCTTAGGCAAGGGGATCCGTTATCCCCTTTCCTTTTTCTGATTGTGGCAGAAGGTCTCAACCTTCTACTTAATAGAGCAGTGGAGTTAAGGAAATTGACAGGTCTGAAATGTGGACAGTTTCGTATCTCGCACCTCCAATATGCGGATGATACTTTATTATTTGCTGAAGGGAAGAAGGAGAACGTGTTTGTGATGAAAGGAATATTGAGAATATTTGAACTAATCTCTGGATTGTCAATTAATTTCTCCAAGAGTCGGTTGTTTGGATTAAATGTCAGGGCTGATGAACTTGGGAACTTTGCTAAACTATTGAATTGTAAAGTATCAGGGCTTCCCTTCACATATCTAGGCATGCCATTGGGAGCTAATCCGAGAAGATCTAAGATGTGGGATGGAGTCCTGGAGTTAATAAAGAAAAGAGTGAATTCTTGGAGTAATAAAATGCTGTCCTTGGCAGGAAAAGTGACCATTCTCAAATCAATACTATCTAGCATTCCAGTGTACCTATTTTCATTATATAGAGTCCCTAAATCTGTAGCTAAATCCATGGAGAAACTGATGACAAATTTCCTATGGAGGCAAAACAATTCCGACAGGAGGCCAATCCATTGGATCAGTTGGAGGAATTTGTGCAAAGGAAAGGAGGAGGGCGGCCTGGGCATCCGTGAGTTGAATAGCATGAACAGGGCATTACTGTCTAAATGGTTGTGGCGCATGAGGACTGATCCAGAGAGCCTGTGGTGTAAAATCATACACTCAAAGTACTTCCAACAAACTGACCATTACAGCAACTGGTCTTTGGTTTCAATGCCAGATGATATGTCCCCTTGATGGCAAGATATCTGGAAATGCTCAACTGAATAGTGGCTAAATAGTAGAATGTCTCTAAGCACAAGAGAAGGAGATAAGAAAATGTTGTGGAGTTTTGATTGGTCATGCAGAGGGTGTCTTGCTATGCGATTTCAACAGTTATACAAATTGAGCACACAGAAACACTCATTTATTGCTGACATAAAAAAATACTAGTTCCAAGGAGTCTTAAATTGGGGCTTGTCTTTCAGGCGCCCTCTGAGGAAAAGAGAGAATGTTCAACTAAGGGAGATGCTCCTTCATATATCAGAAGACTATACTCAGCTGGATGGTTAGGACTCTTGGTCATGGCCAGGAGGACCAAATGGTGTTTATTTTGTGCGTTCAACATATACCTCACTTTCAGCAGCTACAGCTCCAGTAGATGATCAAAGAAAGGCACTACCTGCGGTATGGTGCAAGTTGACACCAATAAGGGTTCAAACTTTTGCATGGAGATTATTGCAAGGGAGAATTCAGACTATGGAAAATCTGGTTAAGCGTGGAGTCCACTTCGAATTAGTTGTGCAGCGTTGTGTATGGTGTGGAGCTTCCAATGAAACTGCAGAACACCTATTCTTAACTTTTTCCTACTCCTGGGAAATATGAGGGTCAGTCTATGAGTGGTTCAACCAGCTTCACATTGCACACTCAGAGCTGCAACCTCATTTCAATCACCATATGGGGCTAATTAAGGGTAGCCAAGGTTTGGACTTATGGAAAGCAACATGGTTGACACTGGTTTGGTGCCTCTGGAAGGATAGAAACAATATACGCTGGGATTCAGAGAGTGATGGCATATCAACTCTTGACAGAATAAAACTTAATCTCTAACAGTGGCTTAAAGCACACAACATAATACATGTCGGCCTCAGCTTCAACGACTGGATTAGGTATCCGAGCCTGTGCAGTGTGATAGTCTTTGCAAAAAGTGGAGTAGATTTCACTTATTCTGTTAGCTTGTTAGTTTGTCATTGTATTTTTTATGTATGTTGGATTAATTAATTAATGTGTTTAATTAATTAAACCTTAAGCCCACTTAACCATAAGCCCGTCTAACTACCCAGTTGAATCTCTATATAAAGGCTACGTGCCTACGGAGATTATACGATACAACTCACAAATCTCATGCGTTGAGAAACCAGAAACAATAAGTTTTCGTTCGGCTTGTTCCCAATCACCCTCGGGAAGGAGATTTGGTTCATGGATATCAAAGGGACTTTTATAGCCACTTCAACGTGATCAACTCAGTTCAGGAGACTACGATCCAGATACGCTTCCGCATTAATCAGGTATCGAATATATGTTCGTTTTTAGATTCGTTCTTCTGCTTTTAGATATGTTCTAATTACGATCCACAGTGGTATCAGAGCCAATCCCGGATCTGATTTTATTCGTTAAATTTTGTAATTAATTTGATTCTTTCGAATTAATATGTTTCTAATCCGCTATTTTTTTATTATTTTTTTCCGGTCAAAACTGCGAGACTCTGCCGCCGCCGTCGGAGCAATAGTCGCAGCAACGCACGATGGCGCATGGTTGTCACATCTGCGTGACTCAGCAGATCTGGCCAACGGCGCGTGTATGCCATGCGCCACGCCAAATCTGAGAGTTCGTCACACCACCGCTCCAGCGCCGCGTGTTCGTCGCGCCGCCGTTGTCAACCGTCGCTAGCCTCCATCAGACAAGTTCATGGGCGGCGCATGCAGTCCACGCGCCACCATCACGGCGTGCAATGGTGTGTAGCCCCGGGAAGGCTCCATTTTTACGGCATAGGCTCCAGATCCAGCCGGACACGATGGAAAACGCTGCTCAGGGCAGCGTGTGTTTGTCACGCGCCACCGACTGAACCCGTTTTCCATCCAAAAATCCAATTTCCACGGCAGAAAATGGCGCGGGTGGGCGACGAACTCGTTGCCCTCCGGATTAGGGTTCGTAGGAGTAGGAAACCCTAATCCTGTGATCCCCGCCCCCCTTTTATATTTTTTTATATAAAAAAATTTAAAATTTTAGGGCGGGTTGGTAAATGTTGGAAATGTCATTATCGCATTAATTGTACCTCACCTCATTCCTCATTCACGCCAGACAGAAGTGCATGCCAAGGAAAAAGCGGATGTCATTTCATCACGCCAGACACTCAGATGAAATGAGAAGAAAGCAGCAGACGCACGTTTTATTACATTTAATGTTTTGTGTGTTTGTCGTTCGAGTTCGTATTATAAATACGAATGCATTGTAATGAAATATGTATCAATAACATCTTTCGTTTCCTCTCGTTGTCTCGTTTATCATTTTACAATTAGGTCAAATCTGAAACTTACTAATTGTGTTCTATGCTGTTGAGAAAATCTTAAATCCGGTTATAACACTTTAATTATTTAATCAGGTGAAATCTAGAAGTTGGTTTATTTATGTAATTCGGTCAAATCTAAAATTTGGTTCAGTTATGTAATTCGGTCAAATCGTTAGTGGGGGATTCTACTA
>JAOWBN010214753.1:0-13652 GCA_028565015.1 Pinguicula moranensis
TCAAGAAGAACTTGAAGAAGTTCAGGAAGAGCCCAGACGTAGTAAAAGGGTAAGGACAGAAACATCTTTTGGACCAGTTTTTCTGACCTACATGATCGAGGATAAACCATAGACTTACAAAGAAGCTGTAAGTTCCACGGAGGGTCATTTATGGAAAGAAGCAATAAAGAGTGAAATTGACTACATCTTGTATAATCATACTTGGGAGCTAGTGGATCTTCCTCCGAGATGTAAACCTTTAGGCTCCAAGTGGTTTTTAAACGGAAAATGAAGTCAAATGGAATAATTTATAAGTATAAGGTCAGACTTGTAATCAACGGATACAAGCAACAAGAAGGCTATGATTAATTTGATACTTATTCTCCTGTATCGAGAATAAATTCTTTAAGATTGATTTTTGCAATCGTCACTTCCACAATCTTGAAGTCCACCTAATGGATGTAAACACTGCTTTTCTTAATGCAGATATTGACGAAGAAATCTAAATGGAATAACCTGAGGGTTGTGTAGCTCTTGGAAAAGAAAAGAAAGTGTGTAAATTGGTAAAGTCTTTGTACGCACTTAAACAAGTCCCCAGACAGTGGCATGAGAAATTTGATTATGTCATGATGACCAATGGGTACAAAATTAATGAGTGTGACAAGTGTGTCTACGTGAAAATTACAGAACAAGAATATATAATTTTATGTCTGTATGTAGATAACATACTTATTGTCAGCAGTAATGATCGAATGGTAAAATCTACCGAAGACATGCTGAACTCAAGATTTGATATGAAAGATACGAGGTTGGCAGATGTAATTTTAGGGATTGAAATTATACAATCGCCAAATGGTATCACATTAAGCCAATCGCACTATGTGATGTGAATCCTTGCCGAACTTGTGGCAAAACCCCACACCAATTCAAGATTCAAAAAAATAAGATCTAAAAGGATGAATTTGTTGTGCTTTCGCCTGAAGACTACTTGTGTCAACCAACGAGAAGTCACAAAAATTGTAACCGAGAATGCCACAGAATAATTCCCTAAAAGCAACTTGTGCTAACCATGAATTAGTGATAAGTTCTATGAAAAACTCGATGCCACTGAACTTGAAAAGAAAAGATAAGTCGCAGAATGGTTTAAATCTAAAAGAGAATACTAATCTCACAAAGCTTAATTCAAAACCTGTGTGTCCAATACAAAAGATGTTAAGGTCTTTATATAGGCATAGATAGTCCTAGAATATGAATTAAATTCGTACAACATTAATAAGGGAATTTTAAAGTAACTAAGGAGGTAATCTATGCTAGAATTTGGACCAAATACATGTTTTAGGCTAAGAAGGAAGTTAGGACATGATTTTCCTTTTATTGTTGGACACCAAAACGTGTCTTGGACCTTCCTTATGAGTCTTGGTCTTGTAAGAAAGCTTCTATATTGGACAAAGGAGTGTTAGTTGTGAAAGGATCATCTTTCCTTAGACAAGGAGTGTAAGAACTTTCTTTTTTGCAATTTTTCTCTTTCCTCTTTCTCTTTCCTCCACGTGTTTAGGTCATTCTCCATTATGGTTTGGCCTTGGACTTCACCTCTTTGGCTAGACATTAAACCTTAATGGGTCAGACCTTCTCTATTGGGTCGTGGGGCCCATTTGACATTTTTGGACTGTGCAGTTCAAAAATTCCAAATGTCATATTTGCATCCCACATTTCTTTGAGCTTTCTATTTATAGCCTCCTTGAATTCCTTAGACTTCACCATTGTGATAGGACAATTGGACATAATGAGTGGATCATGTTGTTTGGTGGGCTTCATGGCATTCTCGAGTTCATTTCCATCTACAATGGACATCATGGGCTTGTCCTCTCCATCCTTGGGGTCGTGGCCCTCTTGTTTGGGCTTGAGTGCAACTTGGGTTGCATCCTTCTCCCCCTCTTAAAAAGGATTTGTCCGCAAATCCAAACCTACATCAGACAAAAGTTTATCAGTACTACTAAAACTAATGTGATCATCATACTTACCTTGTAGGTCAGGCTTGGAATATGTATCTCTCCAACGTAGAACACTTGAACGCTATTTAGCGTGATTCCAATGAAACAGCATCCCATCTCCCGTTTCAAACATTATCCTTTTGAATCCCATGTTGGCTTGACAAAGAAAATGTAGTGTGCTACTTTTATTTATCATTTGCCCCTTCTCATGAAAGAGTTCTGCCTTCCTTTTGCAACCTAAGCTCACACGTACTCTCAAAAATATATAAGTTAACTTCAATTCAAACAATGACTTAAATCCAAAAGCAAATTCAAATAATGACAACTTAGTTGCAATATGTAGCACCCAAGTGATAGAAAATAATGAATTAATTATTACACCTTTCCATGAAGTATCCCAAAAATAATCCCAACATTGTGCATGTTTCCAAGCAATAATCCATCGTATATCATGCAATCCAATTTCATTAAAGAACTATTTGAACAGGCATGACTTACCAACAAATATCAATTGATAAGTAATGTAATGATAATGCAAGACCTCTAGAGTCATTCCAATGACATCATCATTATAAACTCTTCTCGCAAGGAACTCATGCCATGGACTTATAAGTACACACAATTGCTGCAATCGAACTCGATAAGGCATCAAACTTATTACCAAAATCAATTTCTAAAATATGTGTAACGAAATGCTCATGCTCAATTCCTAACATTGTGACAATCTCAACATGTTCTATCAAGCATTCATCATGCAATTTAAGTAACAAGAATGCATCATGATGGAACTCGTCACATGCAAGCATGTTCGTAATCTTAAGATCAAGGCAATCTACTTTCTTGATGTAATCACAACTAAGAAATACAATATCAATCATGACAAATAGTTCACATTTTGAAAGCTTTGGCACATGTAATTCATTCACACGAAACTGAAATCTATTATGCCTCAAAGATGATACTCAGACCCTCGACACTTTTCGCACACCTGGATCATCATAGTGGATCGTTGACTTTGGGGCATCCGAACGTGTGGCGGGTAATGATAGGGAGTTCTCCTACACTCGCCTTGCTGTCCCATTGAGTGTTAACACAGTTCGTGGTACAAATCAGCATGTTGTCGGTAAGGGTACAGTGCAATGTACCAACAATTCGACTTGTCTAAAGTGTTGTATACTTGTTCTTTTCCAGTAAATCTTTTATCTATAAATGTCATTATCCACCAACTAAATTGCATTATTTTGTTTGACGTTCCTAAGGTTATATTTCGATAGAAGAGGATAGGCAAAATTCTTGGGACTAGAACATGACGTGATGAGAATGTACGATCCCACACACGCCTTGTTGATCCTGAAGTATATGGGTGAACCAATGACCCGTGCAAGTACCAAGAAGATGAAGAAAGCATCGAATATATTACAGGAAGGCGTGAGGAAGCCAAACTAGATGCTGACAAGCCATTAATCAACATGATCGTTGGTAGAGGCTGAGAATGCATGTGGGGGCCATGACCCCCGCCCAGATTGACGAATCCAAGAAGCTGAGATTGATTTTCGTTAAATAATATTAAATAAAATAGGATTAAATTCTGGCCCTTTTCTTTAATTAAGGTTAGACTAATTTTTCCATTATTTTGGTAATTTCATATCTGCGGCTTTTAATTAGGAATTTCTTTAGAGATCTATTTACTCTTTTGTAAGCCTATTTAAAGGTAACTTTCTCATTGTTTAGAGGACACGTTATTGGAAAAACATTACAAGATTGAGATGAATCTCTTTGCTTCTTGAAATTCCTATTATAAAGAGAACTAGGTTACATTGATGAGATACAAGCATCAAGACCCACAACTAAGGAGACAACACACGTGGGAATGGAGCCCGTGCGACTACCCGATGGACCTATCACTAGGGCACGGCTCAAACGAATCAAACAAGGTCTTGTGGCCTTAATTCATGAAGTTTGGCCCATTGGGAATATTCATGAAGACACTTGTGCAATTAACAAAGAAAAGGCCCAACTTGTTCACCTAATTAAGACTCAAGATTATGAAGGCCCACATGAAGATTTTGGCATGGCCAATGCCATGTTTATTCAAGCCAATCCATTAGGTGGAATACAAGTCCACTTTAGCCATCAAAGCCCACAAAAGCACGGCCCACAACTTGGCCAACCACTTGTCATGACTTGAGGGACATCAAGGACGTGTGATGCCCATTAAATGGGTCAAAACCATGTGGAATGTGAAGAGCCTTGGTCTTGGTTGAACTCCAAGTGTTGGTCAAGTCTTGTACGTGTAACAAGGATGAAAGCAAACTTCATTGGTTGGTCAAGGCTTGAAGATCTTGGACCATCACATGTCACAAATTCGGTCAAGGCTCATTAACTCCTCCAAGGTCGAAACTTTAGGCTATAAAAGGGTCATGTAGTAGATTGAGTTTAGTAGTTCATTTTGAGTTTTAACTTGTAAGAAATTCGGGATCAAATTCCTTAGTCTTTTCAAACTTTCTTTTACAACTTGTCTAAAGCTTGTTTCGGGTTTTAGTGGCATTTACTTTTCGAAACACACATAGACTTAGTTCTCACCTCCTATATAGGTTAAGGGTAAAGGACTCAACAAGTGTTTGATCATAGATTCTAAGGTTAGAATCAACATTATTCTTGGGTGTAATCACAAGTTGATTAGGTTCATATCATATAGCTGTCTTGATCAAGACATAAATGCCCTCAGCAGCCACTAGATAGAGGAGAGGAGAGATAGGATCTCCTTGGCAAAATCTTCTTTGAGGAAAAAATTCAGTGGTGTGGCTGCCGTTTATGAGGATGGAAGAGGAGGCATATACTAGAATTTCCTTTATCCATCAAATCCAGCTTTGAGGAAATCCCATTTGGGCCATAACAACCTGCAGATAATTCCAATTTACATAATTAAAGGCCTTCTCGAAGTCTACCTTAAAGATGACGGCCTATTTTTTAAGTTTCTTCAGCTCATCCACTGCCTCATTGTCTATGAGGACACCATCCAACAGTTTTCTTCGTTTAATAAATGCCATCTGATTAGGGGCAATGATCTCCATCATAACTGGACTTAACCTCTTCTCTAGGACCTTTGAGATTATCTTTTGAATTGCTCCAATTAAGGTGATAGGTCTACAGTCCTGTTTTGTCATCCCAGGTAACTATGAAATCTGAGGACAGTGATTGCAGCCATCTCCTTGCTTTGTCTCGAAGAGAGAATGGTAAGAGCCTAAACCAGATGGTCTCTTGACTCACCCCAGCATACTTGAGTGTGTCAAAGATTTCCACAAATGCATGAACATGGGAGTTAGGATCCTCCGTTGATGAACCAACGTATGTAGAATCAAATTGATGGTGCCTGGCTTCAATTCAAAATTGTTGACTTAGATATCAAGCCTTCGAATAGATGGAGTGATCTCATTAGATTGAGGGAGAGTAAATTCCTCCATAGGTCTATCATCCTCATTTGGCATCAAAACTAATGCATCAATTGTTGCCATATTTCTTTGTTGTCTTATCACATCTCTTTGAGATCTCCTTCTTGCTCGAAAAAATCTTTCAATCTCCAATTCTCCTAAGCTTGAAGTTTCACCTTCAAAAAGGTTCATGCACAACTTACAAAACACAAATGAAATGAAAATAAAGTAATTGAAATAAAAAGTCCAATCTAGCTAAAAACTCATTTGGTATTGATATTATCAAAACTAAATAATCCCCATCAATGGCACCAAAAATTTGTTGCTCTATTTGCAAGTGTGCAAAGTTGAACAAGTATTAAAATGATGAAAATGAATATCGAACCACGAGGATTGTAAATGATAAGTACCAAAATTAGTAAGCTTCAAGCAATTTGGATAAATGATAAGTTGGTGGGGTGCTAAACTACTCGATAAACATAAACATAATTGAACATGACAAGATAGTGAGGCTGTTTTTTGAATGACAAAGTCACTAGGATGAGGATCTAGAGCGATTGACTTCACTACTTGGTGTTCTTTGAAACCTTCTTTCTGAATTCAACCTTTAATTGTTTACCTAGTTGTCTACCGGATTCTGTTAATTAGTTATTAATCTCTCTCGAGTAATAGCAACAATATCTCAATATGTAAGAACTTATCTCTATATTCTAGCCAAACATATCAAGAAGCATTAAACTCACAAAATCCTCATGTGGTAACACTAACTCCACAGGTATTCTCTTACTATGGTAATTAGAGTTTGTTTTATCTTGTCTAGCTTAATCTTTGTCTCTCGACCTCCAATCCAACTTAGTGAACAAGAAAAAGTTGGCCAACAAATGCAAGTTGACAAGAAAGCACAATAAAATCAAACAACTTCAATAAAATATCGGAAAGCGGTGGAATAACATACAAAACACTATGAATTCTAATTGGTTCAGACAATACATAAAGATAAGATTAGGATGTGGTGATAGAGTAAGATTCTGGTTGGACAAATGGTACAACAACATCTCCTTAGCTGAAAAATATCCAAGATTGTACGGAGTTACAAGAAACAAGGATGCTTATATAATAGATCAAGGTTACTGGGACACAAACAGTTGGAAATGGACATGGTGTTGGAGTAGACAATTAAAAGATGTGGTGCAAATTGATCTAACTAACCTGCATTGTTTATTGTAGGATAATGCACTCAACGGAACAGGCCAGGACAAATATTATTTTAATGAAAACACAGTAAAGGTTGCAAATAAACTAATTACTACAAAAAAATCCACCAGCATATACACAGCAAGAAGTAGTGACTCTGTCCAAGATATGGAATAACATGGCAACAAAAAAAATAACAATATTTGTTTGGAATTTACTGCAGGATGCATTACCAACTAAAGGAACATTACAGAGGCGGCATATCGTACAAGAAAACTAGGACATCAACTTTTCTTTATGCAGTCAGGTAGTGAAATAACTGATCATTTATTTTCTAATTGCTCTTAGTTGTGCAGGTTTGGAGAGCAGTCAAGGATTGGCTATCTCTTGTTGAAGTAGGTCAGTTACCTGATCACCAGGCTCCATCACTACAAAACTTCTTAACATCACAGCCGCCACAAGTAAACAAGGAGGAATGAAAATCAATTTGGTTTGCCATGGCTTGGAACATATGGCTAGCTAGAAACTCTTCTCACTTTATGCCCATATAAACAAATGTTATGCATATATTGGCAAATATTCAGAGATCAACTTGATTATAGATTAGTCCAAAAGAACAACGATTTTGTTTACATACTCTCACACTGATTGACAATTACACCCTCTGACTTGCCTACAGTTCACAAGGTGAATTCACGGGAATAACAAAGCCTCAAACGCGAAAATACTCCATGCTTCATTGCAAGTATAACTCAAGGATGAGTTCTGTACCAACTGCCAATAACACTTGGGGTTGATAGGTTGATAGGTTGACAGTCAGGACATCAAGAGCTATATTTGCAAAAACATTGCTAATATGTTGATTACTATGATACTTCAAGCTGAGATGTGTACCAGATTTTGATATGTTGACAACTAAGAAGCTGGGGGAATCGTGTACTAGCAAAGGTTTTTACTACCTTGGAAAAGGAAAAGCATTTGAAATAGAAAACAAAGAGGATTATGTTGGCAATACCACCCTAGAGAACTATGATAGAGTTATAGTTTTTATGCTATATCCTGCCATAGGCACCATTGTATATAGTTTCTTTTTGTTTGTTTTCTTTTCTATTGTACAGTTTTTTGGTACTTTTTTACATAATGAAATTTGGCTGATAAAAAAGTCTCAAAAAGCTAAACATTAAAAACAAACATCCAAGTCCACCAAGGGCTACATCATTACCTAGAAAATGGTACTAGCCCAGACTCAAAGCATGGGCTTCACACAAACAAGTTAATTATGAGTTCATATTGTCAAGAAAAATAAATAAAAGGAACCCCTCTTTTTGGGTAAATAGTTAACTCGCACAAGAGTTCCTTCTCTTGCAAGTTTCCCTCTCTAAGATGATGTGTCTTCCAAAATCCCCTGTCTCTTTCGGGAAGTTCATGCCATTTAAAAATATCTTCTACTATGGACTTGAGAGATATTTCTCTTTCAAAAGCAGTGGTAAAATCATTAGTTTACAGCAACTTATGCAGTTAGGGTTATTGTAGTTCCCTAACACAAATCATATGGCATCTTATCAGGAGTCACGACTTGTAAATTGGGGCCACTTCCTTGCACTTTAAGTCATTTTCGTTTGCTTCTCAATTTCTTAATCTTAATCATCAATCCTAGTAAAACACGGGAAATGGGCATCAAATGCACAATTATGAGGATAAGCGAGTTTTAAGTATAAAATTCAAATATAAGTTGGTACAAAACCAGCTTATCAAGTAACTCAAAATCCATCTCCTAATGGATAAATCAATCTCGGGGGCTGTGTTGGAGTCTATAACCTCCAGGATCCCTTGAACAACAGGGGAAAGGAATGGGCCGTCTAGATCCATATTCACGGTACACCGCTCACCTATAGGGGTGAAAGATTCTTCTTTGAGGATGCGAGCGGAGTCAGCCGATGCATTAAAGTTGCCATTTTCACCACTTGCAAGAGGAACTTTCTGGCAGGCAACGCTCTTATAATCACGAATTCGGTGAAACGGGTGGCAAGCACAGTAGAAGTCAAAGTTGGAAATGAAATCATAAAACACTGTCCAGGAGGAAGTCCTACGACTGCTGCCAAAAGAATGGTGATTGAAGCAGCGTCAACCGGTAAGAGGATCATCAGAGAAGCCTTTCCGAAAATTCGAAGTGCAATTCCTAGTGTTACCCTTGATGAACGAAGTTCCCAATGCCTCAGATTCATCAAAGATTCGTACTAGTGCAGCAGGGGATGGATTGATTGTGATAGAGGTAACTATTGGGAGATGAACAAGTTTCGGAATTTTGGATTTTCCAAACAAACATCTGAACAAAACTGAAACAAAATTTATAAAACATGTATAAGACATGTTCTTGGTAGATAGGTGATGAAACATACCTCAATCGATCGAATTTGAGCAACATCGTGAAAGATCAGGTTTTGTTGTTTTCAAAAATCCCCATGAAGGAGACCTCTACCCGTGTGCACTCTTAGACGGATGAAACATGGGCTGCTAGACCCAAAGACGGTGGTGAAAGAGATTCGCGATGTTTTATACCTTCTTCGCAAGAGTCCTGTTGTTCTCTTCTAAGCGGGAGTCATGCTCATCCATTCTTCTTCGCTTCTTCTTTGCGAATCTATATGCTTCCTTTGGGCTCAAATTTAATCGAGCCCATCTAACATAAAACTCGCACCCAATTCAAAGAATAAGCATTGGGCTCAATCTCATTAAAAGGAGTGTTTGATAATTTCATTCAATACACATTAATCATCTAGAATTATGAATATCTCTGATAACTGAATTAATACTGCTTGACTTTGCTGACGACACAAACACAATCCATACTGCAAGTTAATATGGGTCAACTCCAATACTATGTACCCCATCCATTCATATTCATGTGATTAAATAGATACCTCATATCAATGATCCGTGAAACATGATCATACATTAATCCAAATGCTAATCCATATAGTTATACAGTGTTTCCTTGCTAATGACATAAGACTAGAGACTGGTTTAGAGTTTTGATTATAATTCGTGAAAATCCATAATTCGAGTCCTCAACGCAAATGATTCATAATACATACAAAACTCTAGGAACAAAATGATATACATCATTAAAAAAACATAAAGTAAACAAGTGCACATCAAAAGATTGGTGGTCTAAATCACTATTCCAACAATATCCCACTTGAACTAGAGCCAATCAAGTACCAAGTACTAGGCCCTATGAGCTCATATACAAAACACATCATCCCTAAAGCCAATTCCTCATGTATCATATACCCATAGCACCAACGTGTCTCTCATGCTATGCTAGAGGAAGTGGTTTTATCCGTGTTGCTGTCGGCACCTACTTTGCACATTTTAATGTCCTTATTCTCAAAAAATTCTCGAATAACATGATACCTGCATTAGATGTGCATGGTGCGCTTGTTGGATCTGTAATCCTTTGCAATCGCAATCGCTCCAGTGTTGTCACATTAAAGTTTCATCACATCTATAACGTTGGGAACAACACTAAGCTCATCGCATCTATAATGATGGGATCTGTAGCCATTTGCATTTGCATTTGATGTACATCACCCTGGGATTCGTTTGATATAAATTTGTTATGCTCAGAGCATAAGACACGTCAGGGCGTGTACATAACATGGCGTACATGATAGACCCTACCGCCGATGCATATGGGATCATGTTCATCTTCGCTCGTTGCTCGTGTGTCCTAGGACACTAAGACGTATTAAGAGAATCCCAAATTCTTAACCTCGGCATCGAACCTCAAGTTCCAAGTCCAAGATGCCTGCTTCAGTCCATAAATGGACTTATTAAGATAGCATACCTTTTTAGCTCTTTAAGGATCGACAAAACCATCAGGTTGTACCATGTACACATCCTCTTCTAGAACCCCCCCATTTTTTCACATCCATCTGCCAAATTTCATAATCCCGAAATGCAGCAATAGCTAAAAGAATCAAAATTGACTGAAACTTGGCCACTGGTGCAAAGGTCTCATCACAGTCGATCTTCTCGACTTGAATAAAACCTTTTGCCATCAGACGTGCCTTGTACACAGTCAAGTTACCATCCATGTCAGTCTTCCTCTTGAAGACACGTTTGTTTTTTAGAGGTTTTACCCCTTCAAGAAAGTCAACCAGGTCCCAAACGTGGTTGTCTTATATGGATTGCAATTCGAACTTCATGGACTTAAGCCATTCATCGGAATCCTCTCTTGACAATCCTTCATGATAAGTCATGGGATTGATATCACCAACAAGTAATATCTCATGTAGTCCTAAATATCTATCAGGTTTTTGGGTTACTCTCCCTAACTCTCTAACAAATGGTTCAACTTGTTCCATAGCCTCTCTTGGAACTCACTCGACTTTGAGTTTACCTTAAGTATCTAGTAGTGGATCTCGAATTTCTTCCAGTATAATCTTGCTCCTACTACTTTCTTTGGTGAGGAATTCCTTCTCCAAGAATACACCATGTTGGTTTCCTTCAGGTATCCTACGAAGAAACATTTATCAGATTTAGGACCAAGCTTGTCATGTATCAGTCGCCTAACATAAGCTTCACAACCCCGAATCTTAAGGAAAAACAAGTTAGGGACCCTCCCTGTCCATACTTCGTATGGAGTCTTGTCTACGGATTTGATGGAACTCTATTCAAGGTGAAAATAGTTGTTTCAAGGGCATATACACAAAAGGACAAAGGTTAATTAACTCAACTCATCATCGATCGTACCATATCCATCAATGTACGATTTTTGTGCTCGGATACACCAGTTCACTTTGGTGTTCCAGGTGCAGTCAATTGTGGAACAACCCCACAATTTTTAAGATAATCTCGAAACTCTAAACTTAGGTATTCACCACCACGATCCGATCATATGCCTTAATCCTATGTTGATTTTCGACTTCATTCTAGAATTCCTTGAATTTCTCCAAGGATTCTGACTTGTGATTTATCAGAAACACATAGCCATATCTACTGAAATAATCAGTAAATGTAATGAAGTACGAATATCTACCTCTAGCACTTGTCCGGAGAGGACCACACACGTCGGTGTGCACTAGTGCCAACAGCTCAGTGGTTCTCTCGGTGACCTTATTAAAAGGTGTTTTGGTCATGTTCCCAAGTAAACAAGATTCTCATTGATCAACTAACTCCCAGTCAAACTTATTCAGAAGTCCATTCGTTTGGAGCTTCTTGATACGATTCTCATTTATATGATCTAAGCAACAATGCCATAAGAGGTTCGAGTTATCATTGTCAGATTTGAATCGTTTGTTATTAACATTGTACATTGGCGTTCCTTGATCAGTCACATAAAGACCACTAAACAATGGTGCACTAGCATAAAACAAACCATTCCGAGAAATGGTACAAAATTTGTCCTCCGTAATAACTTATATCCAATAGAAGTTAAACAAGATACAAACATAATGTTTTTTGCTAGCACACGAAACATATTAGACATTCAAAAGTTCTATTACAAGCCCACTGAAGTGAACCTAGGTACGAGCTACAAGATTATCAGATCTTAGAATGTGGCTGATGAAAATGTTCGAGCTATTCGAGGCCCAAGACGCATTTGGAGGGTAGCATGCCTAATCCAA
Source organism: Pinguicula moranensis (assembly GCA_028565015.1). Taxonomy (NCBI): domain Eukaryota; kingdom Viridiplantae; phylum Streptophyta; class Magnoliopsida; order Lamiales; family Lentibulariaceae; genus Pinguicula; species Pinguicula moranensis. Next base: position 12,226 of record JAOWBN010214753.1, read on the forward strand.
AAGAGTCCTAATCCCCGAAAGAATCCTAACCCCGAAGGTAGTCATAGCTCAACAAGGATTCCTAATACAACAAGGAGTTCTAACCCTGGAGGGAGTCCTAGCTCAACAAGGAGTTCTTGCTCAATAAGGATTCCTAATTCAAAAAGGAGTTCTAAACCCGGAGGGAGTCCTAGTTCAACAAGGAGTCCTAATCCAACAAGGAGTTTTAACCCTGGAGAGAGTCCTAGCTCGACAATAAGGAGTCCTAATCCACCAAGGAGTCCTAATCTAACAAGGAGTTCTACACGAGCATGGAGTTTGAACTATGATCCAAGAAGCTTGGCCCACAGGAGAACACGATGCATTTATGTTTAGTGGGCCCCATGGCCCACCTCAAATGACCCGTCCCACCACCAAAATCCAAGTCAATAGTGCACATTTTTGGTGGTTTGTGGAGTCCAAGGATAAGTGGAAACAAGACCAAGTCCAAGGATTTAATGGAAAATGAAGTTTCTCCCCAAAAAATATCCAAAAGGATTCCTTCCTTATCCAAAGGCACTTTTCCTTATCCAAATCTTTAGATTTGGTTGTTATTTAATTAGCACTTATCTAGACTAGTTTTATTCCTATCCAAACTAGATTCTTTCCTATTAATTAGGATATGTTTTTAAGGATATTTAGGAGTCTAAACAAGTTTTTGTACCTCTATATAAAGGGGACAATACCCTCATTGTAACACAATTGATTTTCGAGTTTTATGAGAGTTTGTATTCTCTTTTGGTTTTAAACCTTCTTCGATTTATCTTTTCTCTTGTGAGTTAAGTGGTATCTTGTTTTGGGACTTATCATTTGATTTTTGGTTGGTAATTCAATACCTTCAGGGGTTGTTTGTGGCGTCTTTTATTCCTACAAAAAAATGTCAAATGGGCCCCACAGTCTAATTGAGAAGACCCGACCCATTAAGGTTCAATGTCTAGCCCAAGAGGGAAATTACAAGGTCCAATCCATAATGAATAAAGAGCTAAAAATGTGGAGGAAAGAAAAGGAAGAAAGAGAAAATTGGAAAAAAAGAAAAGTTCCTACAATTTAGAGATTTTGTTTCCTTAGCTAAGGAAAGGTGTTCCCTACACAACCAACACTCCTTTGTCCATTCAAGAAGCGTCCTTACAACACCAATACTCCTAAGGAAGCCACAAAACACGTGTCTTAACTTTCCTTCATAGCTTAGAACATGTTTTTGGTCCAATTTTTAGCAGTAATTAGTTTCCTAGTTACTTTGAAATTGCCTTCTTAATGTTGTACGAATTTGAGCTAAATTCTAGGATTGGCTATGCCTATATAAAGGCCTTGGCATCATTTGTTTTGAGACACAAGTTTGATGGTTGAGTTTTGTGAGAAGTATTCTCCTTTGGTTTTTAAAACATTCTTTGATTTATCTTTCACAGAAT
>JAOWBN010214763.1:0-13652 GCA_028565015.1 Pinguicula moranensis
GCGTAATTTCACTGGCGGATGCGGAATCCACGAATTCTGCGTAATTTCGTGGGCAGGTGTATGCAGAATCTGCGGATTCCACGTAATTTCACGGGCGGGGCGGATGCGGAATCCGCGGATTCCGTGTAAATGCATATGCCCATACAAAATAAAAAATAAAAATCGCGGGCGGGCGGATGCGGAACCCCACGGAATCCGCTCACATATATTTTGTATTTAAATAAAAATAAATACATAAAAATAAATTTATGCGGGCGTGAAAATTTCGCGAACTTGGCGGATGCGGGCATGAAAATTTCGCGCCCGCTGCCCAGGGCTAGTTAGAATAGTTTGTATGACGGTTTAAATAGTATAAAAGTTTTTGAATGTAAAAAAGACATAATTTAATGCCTTTGTTCACCATTTTTTTAGAAATCGGCTAGTCTATGTGTAATTCCAGAATCGGATGCCCCCATAGCTTTTATTAGATTTTACAATAGTACCAAAAATACTAAATACAACTCAAGATCCCGACTACAACACGTTTCAGAAATACAATAGTTGAAAAATGCCTAAAAAATTGCAACTAAAAAATGCTTCAAACTGTGCATAAAATATGCAAAAACAGCAACATCAGCAATGCTTAAACAACAACCAAAACGGCACCAAACCATCAACTCAAAGAAGCAAAAACAACATCAAACTATTAAAATAACACACGGGATTATAGATATCGTATAAATAGAACAATCTCACCGATTGAAATGACCTTACCGACAACGAAACAAGAGAATAGGAGAGAACAAAGAGTTCTCAACAAGATAATGGGGCATATGGGCCCCATTAATGGAATTTTTCAACTACCCAAAAAATAAAATATGAGATGGTATAGTGTGGAGAAAGATAAGTTGGAATGAAAAGTGAAAGGGGCCGAGAGATATTTTTAGGTTTGGGTATTCGGAATTAGAAATTAGAACTTTGGAAATGACCATTGTTTTATCCGATCTGAAATTTTTTTGGAAGTGATGTTTGATTGTCGTTTCATTTCGTATTGTTATTCAGAATTTCAGAATTTTCGAACAGTAATTTTGTTTTTAAAAAAAGTATTTCAAAAATTTGGAAATCGATTCAAAATTTCCGAACATTAATAAAAATTAAAAAATATATTTTGGAATTTGGAAGCAAACTATAAAAGAAAAATCTACAAATCAAATTCGAAAATCCGAATTTCGAATTCCGAACTGCAAATTCCTGAGCCATCCAAAATTCTAATTCGGAACCGAAATCTTTTTCCGATCCATGATCGGAAATCGGAACCGTTGGAAAAGGAAATTTTTAATTTTCAATTTTCGATTTTCGAATTTTGGATGTCCACCCTTACCTGTATTCCACATGTACATGGATGCGGTACAACTTTGGAATGGATATTCCGAAAGAAACATATTCAGTAGCAATGGATATAAAATCTTGTCCAAACTGCTGTCAAACAGATTGAAGCAGGTCCTCCCCAAAGTCATCTCCGAAAATAAATCTGCATTTGTGAAGGGTAGACAAATCATGGACCGGATATTGATCGCTAACGAAGCCATACACACCATTAAAGATCCAAGTCACCAGCAGCTTTCCTTAAGCTTGATTTCACCAAGGCGTTCGATTCGGTAGATTGGAATTTTCTCTTAGCTATGTTGCTGAAGCTCAGATTCTACCAAAAATGGATAAGTTGGATACAGGAGTGCATTTCAACCCCTTTTGAAGTTGTTCTGGTGAACTGCAGCAGCGCTGGGGAGTTTCAGTTGCACAAAGGACTACGTCAGGGCGATCCCCTCTCACCTTTCTTGTTCTTAGTGGTGGTGGAGGGATTAAATATATTGCTTCAGAAAGCTATCAGTATCGGACGGATGAAGGGTTTTAGAATTGGCAGCACAAACATCTCCCACTTACAGTTCGCCGATGATACCATGCTTCTTCTAAAAGGAAACATGAACAAAATAGTGGTGGCCAAAGGAGTCCTACGCATTTTTGAGCTCATATGTGGACTGGCCATCAACTACGCAAAAAGCAGATTTTTTGGGCTTAATATGCGGCAACAAGAGACCACCAGGGCAGCAACTCACCTTCACTGTAAACTCTCTACACTCCCCTTCACATATCTAGGACTTCCAGTCGGAGGAAACCCCACAGGTTAGCAATGTGGGATCCGGTTATTGAAGTAATCAAGAGAAGAATCAAGAAATGGGAGAATAATTTTCTCTCTTTTGTTGGTAAAATCACACTGATAAAATCAATGCTATCTAGCCTCCCCATATATTTTCTGTCACTGTACAAAATCCCTAAGCAGGTTGGCCAGAGTATCACTAAGTTGATGAGCACCTTCTTATGGAAGAGTAAGCATTCACAGGAGCGTCCAATTCATTGGATAAGTTGGAGGGACTTGTGCAAGCCTGTAAAAGAGGGAGGGCTCGGCTTGAAAGATATCTTTCTCATGAACAGATCATTAATGGCAAAATGGCTATGGAGACTCCGAACAAATCCGAACAGCTTATGGTGCAAGGCGGTAAGCTCTAAATATTTACACCAAATGGACCACCTCAGTGACTGGAGCCTTGTAACAACTCTAGCCTTGATGTCTAACATCTGGACGGACATCTGGGTGCAATCAATGGAGCAGTGACTCACATCAAGAATCAACCAAGTCATTGGTCAATGAGATAAAACTCTGTTCTTGGAATATAATTGGACAGGGATGGGCTGTTTGGCCATTTACTATGCTCATTTATATAGAATCAGCTCCTAGAAATTCAGCACCATCGAGGAAGTACTTATCAATTATTCTGGAACCTCACACTGGAATATCACTTTTAGAAGGCCAATGCAAGGTAGAGAATCAGACCTCCTTGAGGAACTTCTGCAGAATCTACCTGCTGCCCCTCTTCAATCGAATGCACCAGATCATTGGAGATGGACCGATCACCCCTCAGGAGAGTATAAGGTATCCTCAGCTTATAAAATTTTGTGCTCTAACATCTCCTATGCCGGTAACTCAAATCCAGGTCTTGCTAGAGTTTGGTGCAAATTTCCACCAAGGAAGATCCAGCTTTTTGCGTGGAGATGTCTACAACAACGCATCCCCACAATCGACAACCTCCTGCGCCGTGGAATACCCATATAAAGAATGAATCAAAGCTGAATCCACTATGGTCTATCAGTTGAAACAACTACACACCTATTTTTGACATGCGACCACACTTATGAAATTTGGATATCTATATATGCTTGGTTCGGATTGTGCTACATTGGCCACAACGAGATCACTAAACAACACAAAAGCCATATGGGATTGTTGAAAAACAGAACAGGCACGGATGTGTGGAACACAATCTGGAAAGTTACCATCTCGCAAATCTGGCAGGATAGAAACAACATCCATTTTGATGCAGAAACAGGGGCACAAACACCCCATGAGTGGGTCTAAATCCAAACATGGCAATGGCTATCAGCTTACAAAGAGCCTTTCTTAAGCTTAACGATGGGGGATTGGATTCGACATCCTCATCTCTGCTGTCCAATTTCTCTCAAACCTGATCACTCTTTATTTCACTGATGGAGTTCTCTGTTCTAGCAGGCTGCTTCTTTTAGAAGGGATTGTATTTATATCCAGGCATATCATACTGTTTTTTGGATAGGACGTGTATTTCTTTTGTGTTCTCCTATCACCCAAGTGTTGGGATGGAGACACAATTACTCTTTTTTTTAAATTCTTTTAAGTTTTAATATACATCAATTACCCAAAAACAAAATCCCTATCAGATAACTACTAAATAATCTATTAATTATTAAATACCAATACTCCCCCTCAAGATGGGCTTGACTAAGCTCATCTTGACACAGTTCAGCAATCGATGGCCTCCTAGCAGTCAACGGTGGCTCATCCAATTCCTTCCTCCACTCTGGACCTGGCTCGTCCAGTATCCTTCTAATCTGGTCCCAGTATCCACAGATCAAGGCCACCAGCATTTCCTTCAAATTTGGCCTATCCAGTTCCTCCTTTCACTTCCCTCGCCGACATACGGCTCTTCACTTCTCTTGCCGACACACGGCTCTTCCACACTATCACCGACACACAGATCTTCTACACATGGCTAATCACCACTATTGCCACACACGGCTAATTACCACTATCGTGAACACTCTCGACTCCCCTTGAGATGGAGTCTCACTCTCATCCCTCCTCAGTCGCATTGGCGCACCCAACTCGATACTAGATACTCCTCTTCCCGGCTTCTCCAACTCAGGCATAGATCTCCATCTTGATGTTTGCTCTTGCTCAGGCTTAAGTCTCCATCTTGCTGGCACCACCAGCTCAGTCAAAAACCTCATCTTGCAGGTTTCTTCAGCCAGTCATCGATCTTCATCTTGTTGGTCTCTGGCTAAGTGCTAGACACCCTCTCACTGGTCCCTAGACGAAAGATACCAACTCTGACCAGCAGCAGTTACAAGTACAATTCCACCCTATGATCACACGGCAGCAGTCCAACACTGCGCGATCAAAAACACCTCCAAAACTCCAACCCAATAATAACTCTGAGACAACATAGCAGCAGTGCAACACTGTACAGTCGGTAACACCTCCAAGACGACATGACAGCAGTTAAACATCGTACAATCGATAATACCTCAAAGACATGACCGCACGGCAGCAGTACAACACTGTGTAATCGACAACGGCTTCAACCATCAAAACCAAACCAAAAGCAACACTTCCACATCAATTCTCAAATAACGCCTAATTGAATCTCCAAGTTTAGGCGATCAGCATCAAACATGAACAACAATCACCAATCCACACAAAACATCATTCTTTTCCACGAAAACGCAAATATCCATCAAAAACACCAAAACAATGAAAACAAAAATGACAGATGCGACGGGGTGACCAAACAGAAAATTCTAATTTTTTTTGACGGCGGTGGTGGAAGTACAAACAGCTGCGGGTAGATCTAGGCGAGAAAATTTTGGTCGTGGTGGTCGCAGGGGCTGGAGACGACGGATGCGCCTAGAATTGGCCAAAAATTGCCGTGGGTGGTGATTTTTGCAATGGCACATGGGCATGCATGCGACGGAGTACGGTGGCAGGTCTTTGTTGTCCAGTCGTTGCGGACATCGTGGAGGGCGGCTAGCTGGTCCACGCTACTAAATACGGTGTGCCATCGTGTTATTAGGGGAGCAAGGATCACCGGAACGATCGGATAAAATACTGGGAAGACGGGCGTGCGCCCAACGAATCGGGGTGTACTTTTTAATTTTCATAAAATAAATATATATACTTCATTTATATAATTATTCATCCAAAATCATATAAAACAATTCATTTAAACAAAATAAAACATTCATAATTCATAATTCATAATGATTAAAATTATCAATACTTCATAATAGATCAACATGAGAAAGAAAAAGACTATCTTGTAGCATTCACTCCAAAAACATCCGATTACTATTTAGAAACCGATCCGGTACCCGATGAAATTGAACGGATATCGTTGAGCAAGGATGTACGGGGAAGGGAAAGACGTCGAGGAGCTCGCCTCTTGGAACAAATAACAATACGGTGATGGAGGAGGACGAGATTTTGACGGGAACAAAAGGAATGAAGAAGGGATCGCCGACAGCTGCATTGTCTACGGGCGCCGGGGATTGTGAGGTGGGAGTGTTGCGGGCTGGAGGAGGTTTCGAGGAGGAGACGGACGTCATGATGGCAGATGGAGAAAGGATGGCGTGCGACAAGATCATTACAGATCCGAAAAAATCGGATTTGAGCGTTTCAGCTCCAATGTTTTTGGGCAGTGCACTTTCGCAACCTCCTATATTGGCTGAGAACGTTCGGGTGACTGGGGCTGCTCAGGAGGAAGATAGTGGGGGATGGGAAGTACAGCGCCGCCGTCGGAGGGAGGGTAAGGAGGTTGCCGGGGAAAGATTGGTGGTTTCGCCGGGGCGCTACGTCTTGTCGGATCATATCAAAAAATTGCGCACGGAGGCTAATTCATTCTATGTTGCCAATCTGCCGCCTGGTTGCACGGAGGGGAGATGCGTTGGGTGTTTTTGGCATTTGGTGTAGTACGGGAAGCTTTCATTCCGCGTAATCAATTGGTGAACGTCCGGCATTTCGGTTTCATTAGATTTGCTCCAGTCGGTGATCTTGCAATCTTTGAGAAACGTCTTGATGGTTGTTGGATTGGCGCATAAAAATTGTGTGTGCATCGTGTACGGTGTAAGGAAGACAGTGGAATCCCTTCCGTGTTCGGCACTACAATGTGGCTAGTTCATGCTTCGGGCATCAAAAGCTCCACTGTGCAGCATGAGAAGAAGCAACAAGCAGTTACTTTCGAGGAAGATACCTCGTCTACAAGATGTCTTGAGCACTGTGTTCTTGGGCGGCCATTGGTTGCAACTTCTGGGATCGCAAAAAATTTGAAAGAACAAGAACTGGATGAAGCGAAGGTAATAGTGGGGGAGGGGGAAGTACTTATTTCTTATCCAAATGATGTGTTGCAAATTCGTTTGCAAGAGGAACCAAATTTGGCCGGTTTGATTGGCTTGTCGTGTGCTCGTACATGGCGTCGTGGAGGGTCCAATGGGACTAGGGATGTGTGGTTGCATGTCAAGGGTACGCCATTGCACTGTTGGTACCCAGAGTTCTTTAAGCATTTGGCAGGGACGTTCGGGGAGTTTGTGAGATTGGATCGCAACACTGCAAAGCGTATTATGATGCACCGAGTATGGATGCTTGTACGGGTTTCCAGTTCAGGTATAATCAATGAGAGTGTCAAGGTGGAGTTGAAGGATGAGTGGTTTTCTGTAGGGGTTGTGGAAGAAAGGGGTGTGGGACGACGTTGGGAGCTTGTTCGACCGACGGTTGGTGTTGGAATAGGGAGTACACCGAATGTGGCTGGAGGGGGTGTGGTGGTGGATGGCTCCACAGTGGCGCAAGTAGTGGAACTTGGTGAGTCTATTGGAAGGGAGGTGACAAGAGGTGTTCGTTCGGGTGTAAATGAAAGTTTCTGGTTTCGCAAATGGTCGTTTGAGGTCCTGCCCGTTGAGCGACAGAATTGCCCCATGATGGACGAAGCGCAACATATGGCTGCACGATCGCCTGAGCCAAAAAACATGTCGGCCGAGACAAACATCCATGCATCAGATAGCTTGTGCGCGTCATGTCATCCGTCGTCTGATAGTGAGGGCCAGTTGATCGAGCAGTTACGATCGGTTGGAAATATTCAAGCAGCTTCCGAGAGGCAAAAGGAAACAATCAAGCTGGTGAAACATGTTGCTAATGTGGGGGACGGGATGTCAAGAAAGATGAAAGTAAAGAAAAACTGAAAGAATACACGGGGTGTCCTTATCATGCTCCTAACCGATCGATTGAGGAAGAGTCTGTGTCAGCCCGATCGAACGTGGTATTAAACCAAAAACATTTACTAGAACCTTTATCATCTATGGAGGAGATGGATGCTTGCATAGATGATTGAAATATTGGCTCGAAATGCCTCTCTTCTAACGAAGTGATCGAAAAGTCACTATTAAGCCCAATATTCTTTTCTATCTCCCAAGCAGTGGAATAGGGAGTACACCGAATGTGACTTGGGAGATAGAAAAGAATATTGGGCTTAATAGTGACTTACCTGATGCAAGAATGGTCTCTAGATTGGTTGATATGGAGAGATGGGATGCAGAGATGGTTTTGCCCGAGGAGGTTGTGACCGTGACTCCAATTGTTGATCAATGAAGATTATGTCTATCAATGTACGAGGGCTTGGGTATGTGCCATACGTAACCTTACCTATTTAAATTCTGTTGATTTCTTATGTTTGCAAGAAACAAAGAAACATTGTGCTAATCAGTTGGTAATTAGTAAATTATGGGGAGGTTTGGGTCTTCAATGGGTAGAAAGTCCTGATGGACAGGCGGGTGGTCTTTTATCTATATGGAATGGTGATATATTTGAGGTTTCGACTGCCCATTCCTTTACTAATCTACTTGCAGTTGAGGGCGTATGGACGGTGACACAGGCTAAGTTATTGGTGATTAATATTTATTTATCCTATGTTCTGACTAATAAACATACATTGCGACTACAAATTTCGAGTATGATACAGGGAGCAGATTCATGTGCTATTTGCATTGTTGGTGACTTCAACTCGGTCAGATCTACCCCGGAACGACTAAATTATCATGGTCTTCCTTCTGTGGACACTGTAGAATTTAATGATTTTGTTCTTGACAATGCTCTGATTGACCCCCCCCCCCCTTTGCAGAGATTCTCGTATACTTGGCTAAATGTGAGAGGAACGAGTGCAAGTCGCTTTGACCAATTTCTACTCTCACCTAACTGGGTTTCTCTGTGGCCAGATCTGAAAGAGATTGCTTTTGATAGATATATCTCGGATCATCGTCCTGTCATGTTGACGACATACAAAGTGAATTTGGGGCCTAAAATGTTCAGAACTTTGGATGCTTGGAACTCCCACCCAGGTATTCGATCTTTTGTTGATACTACTTGGAAGAGTATGTCGTTTGCAGGAAGCAAGTCTTATGTTCTACATTGTCGTTTAAAAGCTTTAAGACAGGCTCTCAAAGTTTGGAATCATGATGTGTTTTAAATGTTAGATCGAGTTCTTGATGGCATATCCGAAAGATTACGTTATTTTTATCAAATAGGAGAGACTCGTGCATTATTAGAGGATAAAATAAATGACAGGAAAGTGGCTTTGATTGATTTACAGTAAGCTCATAATCGAAAAGTTGCGATCATCTTTCAGAAATCTAGATCTTCTTGGATTTGAGAAGGGGACAGTAACACTCGGTATTTTCATGCTCGGGTACGTAACTGTCGCTTTCGAAATGAAATTCATGCTTTGTTCTTTGATGGTATTTGGAAAGAAGATGTAGTTGGTGAGAAGCAGGGTATTTTGAATCATTTTAGAAAGCATTTTGTTGAATTTTTTGTGGGCAGGCCGAATATTCTTATCCCATGTGAGCGTATTCTGTCTGTCGAGGATAACAATATATTGTTAGCAAAGTTCAGTGATGAAGAGATATATGCTACTTTGATGTCTTGTTCTGGCAGGAAGAGTCCGGGTCCGGATGGAGTTAACTTTTATTTCCTCCAGTCTCATGAGAGATATTGCTTTCTTGCAGGACTTCTATTATTCAGGTGAGATATGCAAGGCGGTAAATTCTACTTCTATTGTATTGCTTGCAAAGGTTCTTTCTCCGACAGAGTTGAATCATTTCCGACCAATATCTTTGGTGGATAGCGCTTATAAATTATTATCAAAGCTTTTAGCGAATCACCTGAGGTTAGTGATTGATAAGATTATTTCTCCTCAACAGTTGATTTTTAATCGGGGTAGACAGATTCAAGAGGGTATTTTGCTTGCGGGTGAATTATTGCATCATGCAAAATATTCTAAGGATCCTACTATCTTCTTGAAAGTTGATTTTGCAAAGACTTATGATTCTGTTCGCTGGTCATTCCTGTTTAATATGATGCGCAAGATGGGGTTTGAGGAAAGATGGATTGGTTGGATGAAATCATGTTTACAGACGACATCTGGATCAGTTTTTGTAAATGGGGCATCTTCTGGTATGTTTGATTTTTATCGTGGTCTCAAACAGGGTGACCCTTTGTCGCCTTTTCTCTTCGTTATTGCTACAGAAGGACTTAACTTATTACTTCGTAGAGCTGCTGATTTTGGTGTATTATATGGGATTTGTTGTGAGGACTCTATATATACACACTCCTTATATGCAGATGACACTTTGTTCTTTGGGGCATGAACTCTTCAAAATCTGCATGGTATGAAGGCTATCCTTAGATTGTATAAGCTTGTTTCAGGCTTGTGTATCAATTTGAAAAAGAGCAGTCTATTGGGGATAAACATTTCCCTGGCCACCCAATAGAGTTTTGTGAGAGAACTACAATGTGGAGTGATGGGCTTCCCTTTTGAGTACTTAGGTATCCCAGTGGGTTGAAATCCATGTTATGTGCGTTCTTGGCGAGCCCTTATTCTTGCGATGCGCAAGAAAATAGCTTCGTGGGAGAATCATTTTTTAAATTTTGGAGGAAAGGTGACTTTGATAAAGAGTGTTCTATGTAGCATGCCAGTATATTATTTCTCCTTATATAAGGCCCCGAAGTCTGTCATTAAGGAAATTGTGCAGATTTGTACATCTTTTCTGGGGAAAATATATTCGAGAACATCTCGAGGTATAGCCTGGATTAGTTGGGAGAATATGTGCAAAAGTAAAGAATGTGGAGGTCTTGGTTTTCTTGATCTTGGATCGTTTAATATTGCTTTGTTGGCTAAGTGGGGATGGAGGCTTCGTACAGGGGCAGTCGGGCAGTGGCGTGACATTGTGGTCCATAAATGTCTTCGTAGTGGGGGCGGGGATTGGTCTTATTTGCCCGTCAGGAATGGTCATTCTCGATGGGGGAAGGATGTACATTCTGTTATTTGTGCATCCTCTTGGTTAGGGGTGGGAATCGGTGGGCGGAATGTCGGAATTTCCGACTCCGATACCGACATCCGACGGACTCGATATCGGAATAAAATTAGTATTCTGACAAGTTGTCGGTACCGGTATCGGATGATCGTAACGGTTCCGATACCGCCACCAATAAGTCCGACAAAAAAATTAAATTAAAATATTAAATAGATAAAATAAAAAATAAAAAACATGAATAACTTGTATTGGATTCTACGAGGAATTCATTGGCTCCCACCACCATTGAAGCACTTATTTTAACCCAAAATCGGTTGAGGACCTCAACTGCTGGAATAGAGACAATGGAAGGTACTGAGGATCCTGAATCGTACGAGGTCGAGACAGGTAACAACCCAAACTTGTATTATTCATTTTTATCTTTCTAACATGTTTCTAAATTTATTTTATTGTGATATGCAGAGTTCAACCAAGATCCTCGAGAATTCGTGAACCGTTTTGCACCTTGAGTTAGTGATTCGATTCGATTCTCGTTTTGTAGTTTTCAATTTTCAGTTTTTTGCACATTGAATATGATTTTAGGCAAGGTTGGATTTTCATGGACTGAAACTTTATGACAATGACAAGGTTGCTGGTTGCTGGTTGTTTTTTGCCCTAGATTTTCATGGATTGTCTATTGTGTAACAAATTCTGGTCTTATTAATTCGGTGCCGGAAGGAGAATACAATTTTTTTTCTCAATTGGTTTGTGTTCTTAGAGTGGATGATATTCCCTATTGTTGTTGGTTTGCACTTTGCAATCTTCGGTTTGACTGGTTGAAGCATAGAAATTTCGTTAATGCCGTAAAAATCGTGTGAATGTGTTGCACAGCCCGATGGTGGCGGAATTCTGCCACCGCTACCGATATCACCGACAGCCGACAGTAGTCAGATGCATCGGTGTCGGAATCGATATCGGAACCAAAATGCACCATCGTCAATTTGTCGGAATCGGTGCCGGAACGGCTCGTTCTGCCACCGATACTACTGGTATCCACCCCTAATATAAGTATATTACAAATTGGCCAACGTGATCCTAACAAAAAAGTAAAATTGGCCACCATAAGAATGGTGAGTCCCGCATGTTAAACACAAATTCCCACGTATTAAATATTAATCTCAATCGTCCACTTGACGTTAAACACACGGGGCCCACCATTTTTGTAATTTTCTTGCTAAAATTTCTTGTGCTATATCATTTCCCATTTTCTGGCTCCCAGGAGGAATGGGAGAATCCTCCTTTCTTTCTCCTTCATCCTAAATGGACACTTTTTCTTCGTGAATTGAGAAAAAAAAATGAGAGATGTTCTTCAGAAATTTTGGATACACGACGTCCCTGGATCTGGTAACAACGTGGGTGTGTGGCGGTCACGTGTGGACTCATTGAATTCATGGGTTTTTAGGGTTTTAGCAGAGCTAGAGAAATTTAAGAATACAAAAGAGAAAATCTTGAAAATCTGAGCAGAATGAGGGTTTTCTGAGGAGGATGCCAAGGATGTGAAGAAAGGTTTAGCAAAAGCAAGAATGTGCACTCCATCCTTTGGCACGTGACTGAGACAATATATATCGATCTCGAACTAAGATTTGGGACAGTGCCTTTTTTGGGTTGGATAGGTGACTTTGTTGAAAATTTATCTATGTATGTTGTTGAATAAGTTGGGCTTCATATAGATAATATGTTGCATACCATTCGATATTTTCAACAAGTTGGCGATTTCTCTTTTGAGTCTTGCAATTGATAAATGCTTATATAAAAATGGTTTACTCCGTGTATGCATTCAAGTTAATGGTAGCTAATCCTGGTTCGGTTCCTGATTCTACCACATTGGTAGAAGATGGTCATGAGGTATTTTTTTTAAATGAAATAGTGTTTTCGTTAACAATTGAACGATTTCGAGGGGAGCCACTTCATCTAAGAAGTTTTGATTCAAAATATCAAGAGAAGCCTGACTCCAGAATAAATAAGCATCCGATCTGATTTAGAAATAGCATGCTCTAAATTTGATGGGTTCTTAAGTTCCACTCACAACCATCCCTTTTTTTGTTTCAGTATAATGAATATATTGTGTTTATATACATTTTCCCATGTTAAAGTATGCAATGAGAAAACTTATCAAAACAAAAAGTGTAAACGTGAGAAAAGATTCTGAGAAAATGGTCGGATCTTCAATAATCAGTACCGTGTGTAGTATATTAATTTATAGAATGATTTACATGTATACATGGTAACAAATAAAATTACACGGGATTCCATTTTTAGCTAGACTAATCATCTTTCTTAATTGTCTCCTTGATTGTCTCACTAACATCTTCCCTCAAGCGCAAATGGGGTAGAACCACCATAAGCTTGTCACGAAGAAACTGAAATCAAGTAGTACCAAGACCTTTGTTAAATATGTCAGCTAGTTGATCATGAGTACTCAGATGCTGAATGATCATGTCTTTGTTAAGCACATTTTCTCGAATAAAGTGATAATCTACCTCGATATGTTTAGTTCTGGCATGAAAAACGGGATTAAAAGCTAATGCAAGTGCTCCCATGTTGTCACACCATAGTACGGGACTGTCCATGATAGGGATATGGAAATCTTTGAGAAGCATTCTGATCCAATACAACTCAGCAGTAGTCAAAGCCATGGCTCTATATTCTGCCTCGGTACTTGATCGAGATACCACTAATTGCTTCTTAGCTGACCATGAGACAAGACAATTACCTAAGAATATGCAATATCCTGTAGTTGAACGTCGGTCAAGTGGATCCCCTGCCCAATCTGAGTCACAGAATGCCTGAAGTTTAAGTGTCCCAAGAGTGAAAGATAGACCAAGATCAGGAGTTCCTTTTAGATATTGAAGAACCCGCTTAACTGCACTCCAGTGAGACATATTAGGAGCATGTAGATGTTGACAAAGTTGATTTACTGCAAATGCAATATCTGGACGAGTTAGAGTACAATACTATAAAGCTCCAACAGCCTGACGATACAAGGTAATCTCCTCAGAACTGAGAGGTGAGTTACTAGTATCTCGAGATCCTGTAGTGCAAGGAGATGGAAACGGCTTCGCTCCAAACATCTTTGTTTTATCCAGCAGATCAACTATATATTTACTTTGTCGAAGGTGAAGTCCACTCTC
>JAOWBN010214774.1:0-13649 GCA_028565015.1 Pinguicula moranensis
GATCACTCATAATCTTTCCGTACTTCAAACCATTCCCAAGACTACCCATTGTTACCCATTTACGGTGTAACTCCGAACAGAATCAAAGAATGACATCCATACTCAAGATCTCTATATGGTGATCTCAAGTCTAAGGATCACTTACACCCCCACTATTCTTTAGAGTATCATCCATTGACAATATGGTGATCTCTAAGCGGGTCAATCCGATGTACTTATCAACTACAAGCATTCATGTTTCTAACTTAAGTGTCACTATACTATAGTTGATGAGATCTATAGCAGGCAAAACCTTCTTCACTCTACAGCAGACCCTTCATTTGGCAGGATACCTAAATGTCATTGTCAGCCCACTGAATCCATTACAGGTATTGATATGGGAAGAAGAAGATCATGATTTAGTCAACTTGATTAAAAATGAATCTAATTTGCTGCAGAACTGGGTACTGGATTTAACACCATGGTCAAAAGAAAGTATGGAATTAAATTATAATCTGACCTGGATAAGGATATATAATTTACCCATTCAGTACTGGACTAGTCAGGTTCTGGAAAAGATAGGAGCTGCTCTAGGTGTGTGTCGACATATTGAAGCTAGAACACTTCAGCACAGAGATCTGGAGGCTGCTATATTGCTACATCAACATGATTCACATTAAATTGCACTAAGCAAAATAAGTTTAATCCTTAATTATGCATACTAGAAATTTAATTGCAGAAAGCAAATAAATAATTTCTAATTCATGCATAATTAAAAACATTTAACACATAAATATTTATTTTGGGCCTCTATTTAATTTTTAGCAAAAAAAAATTATTCGTGCCCAAGGCCTTAAGAAAATAAAACCCAATTTATTTTCTTATTGACTTAATTGGGACAAATCTATCAATTAACTGGCCCAATTTCGCTGCCATTGTCCAGCCCAACAAATCAAGTGGCCCATGATTAATTTTCTTGGGCCGCTTAAAACGAGGCCCAATTCTTTACTTTGAAACACGACCTAGATCATTTTAATTGACCAAAGCCCATTCCTTTTAATGCCTAATTAAAAACGGCACAGTTGTTTAATTCAAACGGCCCAATTTTTTATTTAACTCAAGTCATATAGGCCGTAGAAAACTCTGCCCAAGTTTTTTTTTTTTTAAAAAAAAGCCAGTTATTTGGGCCTATAAAAGGCTGAAATTTTTCTTTCGGTTTCATTTGAAACCCTTGGTGGACGAGTGAATCTCTCGTCATCTCTCGGTCGTACCTCCTCATCTCCGCGACGTAAGCCTGGTGCTCTCTTCACCGGTTTTCGTCGTTCTGCTGCCATGACCCACCATTTTAGCCCAAATGATGAGGTAAGGACGTCTTCCTCCCCTCATTCCTTCCTCCTGTATCAAGATTCGGCTAAATCCGACCTTTTTCCATCGAAAACTCATTGTACTTCGACGATTTTCCACTTCGGTTGATGGCGCGTGACTCACACCCGCCGCCCCAAAGTCAATCATTCTTGCCGGATCTGGTCTTTTAGGCCCGGATTCGTAGATCTGGGTTGAGGAAGGTGGCGGGGGCGTGCTTACGCGCTCAAATGCGCAGCGGACGGTGGCGCATGACACACACGTGCCGCCCCGCACATAAATTCTGATGGGCTGAACGACGGCAGTCCGACGGGAAAAAAAATGGCCTGCACAAAATGCGCAAGCCCAAAACACATGGGATGCCCGTCCGGTGCGGCGCGTTAACAACACGCGCCATAGTTGTGCTGCTCTGTCTCACGCGCCAGTGCGTGTCGCCGTGAGCGGCGGCCGGTGGCGTCGGGCAGCGGCGGACGGTACTTTTCTGGCGGTTCGAAAATAGATAAAATTGATATAAATAATACCGGAAATCAAAAAAGATCCGGAATTATAACGGATTTAATATAATCGAACGAATCGAATATAATCCGATCCGGAAATCGCTCTGATGCCAATCCAATTATTAGAACGGATCTAATATTGAATTTATAGGTAACAAATCAAATACGATAAATGTTACCTGTTTGTGGAAGCGTGATTCGATCGAGTGTCCGGATAACGAGTCTACCAGAGTCTCGTTAGGTTTCCACGAATCAAATCTTAGTCTCGTGAGAAAACCCGTATAGTCGTTCTATTCGTTATATCAAATGAAGAAGCACGTAGCCTATTTGTAAGAGCAGAAAATATTTGTTTATTCGTTTAAAAAACGTTTATAACATTTCACCACATTACTTTACTATTTGAGTATTGTGCACTTTTTGAAAAATGTCACAAAACTTACTAAAAGTTTTTCATATAGTTTTCAATTATGTTTTCAAACAGTCAAAACGTTCTTCTGGGTGAGTGCATTGCCAAGTGGCTTGCTGGGATGGAGTCAGGCGATTCCTGCAGTCAGACAGTTTTGGCCAACATTTACGTAGCTTCCAGTAGATCGGAAGATATGATCGAAATGAGAAGGAAAACAACTACCCTGTTGAACAAAAAGTTACCTGGTCGCAGTGCACTTGAATTTGATGTGAATTACCCATTAATAATGGTTAGAACTTGGAACCTCACCTGCAGAGATCACATATAAGTCATCTCCATGAGCATTGCAAACCTCGACATAGAAGTTTTTGGAACCTTGGGATAGTTCCCGAGTAATCTCCTCTAATCTAACACCATTTCCTTCATCTCAATTCAAGAAATATCCTCTGTTTATCCAGTTTTTCAGCTTTTAATGGTGAGATGTGGAATGAGCGAGGTTCAAAGGTTTCAAAATCTGGTTTCACCATTAGTAGATGCCATTGCAGTTGTTCCATGTAAGATAAAATTTTAAATCCTTGTAATCTTACCGATATGGTTTTTCTCTAGCATGGTGGTCTATTGGAGCTTAATCATATTAATAGTTTGAAATCCATTCAGGAATTGGGATTGAATCAAACTGTGGTCCATAAATGAGATTTCTATTACGATTTGACTATTCCTGTGTACATCAAAATGTACCTTCTTGGCTCATGTCACTAATCCTGATGACCATGAACCCGTTCTTAATCAGACGAAGCAACTCCCTTGCGCCAAACATCTCAATACAGAAGATAGAGATCTCAGCATCTGTCGTGGCGAAACATGATCTGAACTTGGAAAACATCGAGGTAATTTCACGTACATGATTGCTTTCTTGATCCGAATCGTTAACTGTTGGATCTTTTGCTGAACCAAAATTTCATGAGAACAAAAGGATTCTTCTTGACATTGTTCTGAAATCAACCTGCTGCACTCCGTGATATTAGGCTTTTTTTTTGCCTGTGGTTCCGACTCTGGTATTCAGGCATACCTGGTGAATGAAATTGTTTAGACTTGTTTTTACATATTTTTCAGATATTCAGCATCCTCAGATGACTGCAAGTCCTGTTAGCAATTGTGAAAGTATACAGTTGAGTTGAAGTTGTAAAACTTTCATGTTTCTTATATTCACTACTTTTTGGCACTTAGTAGTAGTCCCTATGAAACTATACAAGCTGTATTTATTGGGAAATTCTCTAGTTATCATCTATAATAATAATATATTCAATATATTTCAATTAATTGGAGTTTGGGGTCATATGTACACATTTTTATCTGATAAATATACGAAAAGACTGTTTCAGCCAACAAGTTGGGGTAAGAGTATAGTTATTATCTATTCTTTCTATATCTGAAGTCTAATTTCACTTATGGTGTGTGTTTTAGGTATAGTGTTTTTTAAAAAGTGCTTAAAGCACTTGTCTGAATGTACTGTTGAAAAATAGAGAAAGTTGTGCTAGTCAGCTTCTACTTATTTATAAAAAAAAAAGGCCACTTTTTTGTATGGTGCTTAAGATAAAATTCTCTTGAAGCACTACTGATTACGAAAGAAAAAAGAGAAGAAAAAAAATTTAAAACAGGCCCAGCTCCTTAGTTGTAGATTCTAAATTTTATTTAAATTTAATGATTTATCAAACAAAAACCATTTTTTTTTATATTAATGCAAATTGAATGAGAAATACACAGGAGATGGTTCTGGTTCTGCCGTTCTGGTTCTTACTCTTAGGGGTAATCTCGTCATTTCCGAATAGGTTGAACTTGAAACGTGGGAGCCTCGCACCTTCTTATTCGTCTTCCCCAAGCTACCTTTTTGTGAAAACGACAAACGAGGTAATTGATTAGGGTTTGTGACAGACACACGTTTCTCTCAGCTGATTTCAATGGCATCGTTCAGCGAAGCTCCGCCCGGGAACCCAAAAACGGGAGAGAAGATCTTCAAGACCAAGTGCGCGCAGTGCCACACTGTCGAACAAGGCGCGGGGCACAAACAAGGTTTTCACAATATCGTTTAAGCTAGTAGCAAACAGTCGGAGTATCTGATTCTTTCTTCAATCTTGTGCGCTTCGTTTTTTATATATGTATCTTGATTTTCTTGATGTGCGTTGGCTGGATCTTAGGATTGTGGTCGCCTTATTTATTTACTATTGTTTGGTGGAATCGGGATCTAGTTTTTTAATCTGGATTTTGTTATTGTTTTCGTTGCTGCATCGCGATGATCTCTAATTCCTCGGTGCTGATTTTAGTGGAGGAATTTAATGTTTTGGCGTTTTCCTCTTTGTTCTACCAGTCATTTGTGGTTCGTCGTGATCACTATGCTTTATTTTTGGGTGTTTGCACGATGGTTTTGTTTCCCTCTAGTTTGTGGTATAAAATCTAAAATGTCTTTTGTTGGGTTTTAATTCTTGCTCAATTGGTGGATGTATTTAGGATCTTATAGCTGAGAACAGTTGCATATATTCTTAAATGAAGCCATCATGTTATTTTATTTGGTATCATTTTTATGTTGGCTCTCTTTACTGAGAGGTTGTGGTATTATAGAGTAGGACTCATGAATGATTATATACTTTGTTATATTTGTTTATAATTGTGTTTTCCTGATTGCTTCCTTTGGCTGCAATACATGCTTTGAAGATTCTCATCTCTTTGAGATTGCAGGTCCCAACTTGCATGGCCTTTTCGGGAGACAGTCTGGAACGACCGCTGGTTATTCTTATTCTGCTGGAAACAAGAACAAGGCTGTGATCTGGGAAGAGAATACACTTTATGATTACTTGCTGAACCCGAAGAAGGTAGACAAACATTTGTTGCAACATTAACTGGTTGAATGAAATCTTGTTCGTATGAGCACTGTTAAAGTAGTGTTATGGCATGTTTAGCATATTTGTACAGTTTCCTCATTCATGTATGTTATACACAAATCTACCTGGAGTCTCTTGGGTCCCCTGGAATTGGTTCACTAGATTTCTTGTCTTAGAAATGATTATTTTTCAGCTCTTAAATGCTTGTATTTCCTTACTACCAGTTTTTTTCATCCCCCTCCGGCCCCCTTCTAAATATAATGTTAAAGTTAATGAATTTTTTGCATCTGTTATATATCTTCCACTGTTTGTGTGTTTTATATGCATAGAAGTCGTACAAGTGGTGTGATAGGTGCCATATCTTCTCATACCTTCTCTTATCATTCATGCAGTATATTCCTGGAACCAAGATGGTCTTCCCTGGACTGAAGAAACCTCAAGACCGTACAGATCTTATTGCATATCTGAAGGATGCTACTGCTTGAGTAAACTTCTGGAAAGCATATTTCAATTTCTGCTTAGATATATTTGTTATCAGTCCCAATTGGTGGATTTCATTTTTCATGAGAAAATGAGACTTGATACTTAGAAATAAATAAGAGAACAGAATTTTGATGTCATTACGTATGCCAACTTGGAGAAATTTTCCTTTGTTGGTTCAATTTTACCCATGTAATTGAACTTGTCTGGGATTGTTGATGATATTCTGTTTGTTTTTTTTTAAATTTCCTTTATAATGTATATGCTGTGTAGTGTTTGTTTAAGTGTTGTATGCTTAAGTAATTAATGATTCACCAAAATGCTAAGCTGTTGGTTGCTTTACTGGTAAGAATGGCAAGTAGGGGGATCTGTGGCTAATCATATCTAGTTGCTTGATTTGGTCTAGTGTCACTGAACTGAGGTTCTCTTGGTGGTACCCAAAGTAGAAGTTACCTATATGCTCTTTATTACTCCTCTGTTTGCTTCTTTCAATCTGAGAATCAATGTTATGGCCATTTGACATGATGCCAAGGCTATATTGTTGTAATTGTTATTTTCTTCATTAACTGCATAACTGGATCAGCTGGTATTGTTTGGAATCAAATCGTAGGTAGCGCCATTGCTTGTTATGTAGAGGGCGTTTTTGACTCCTGAGACATTACAAAATTTTCATTGATGCTGGGTATTTGCAATAAAACATGTACTTCATATGTTATATTATAATGTCAAAATGTTGCAAGTATCCATAGATCTCATCTGCAATTTAATACTAAGGGTTCCCAAGGGTGGATCGAGTCAATCCCCTGGGCCAGACATCACCACCATCCACTAGACATGACGATTCGGTTGTCGTTTATCAAATCACTGATTTTTTGTCGGTTGTCGATTTTTAAAAATGAACCTTGAATATCCAGTTTTTTTCGGTTCACTTTTCTCCGGTAGACGGATCGGTTGTCGAAAACCTCTGGATCGGTTGACAATTTTGGTTCAGGATGATTTCATAAAAGTTCCAATATGGTTTAAATATGGTTGAAATCTTTGGTGTAATTAAGTTTTTTTTTGAATTTATTTTTAAAAAATTGTATTTTCTTATATTTGTTATATAATCTATATAATATATAGGGTGATGTTCAATGAACTCTCCCAATTATATTATTTATGACAATCAATCCTAGTCGTCGATTTGATTAGAAATTGATGCCCAGAATTTATTAGAAATTAATTTTAACAATATCATAAAATCGGAGTGCAGATTCTAGCCCATTTTCCCATTCCCAATTCAGACTTCTTCTCCCCATTCACACAAGTTCACTATCAGAGTAGCCCAGATCTTGGATAATCCTGATTTTCGGCATAATGTAGCGTTGAAGATTGAGGGTAAGAAAGTGGGGTCTATCTTTCACAATTTTCTCCAACTAGGTGCTGGAGAAGCCATTATCTTTTAGGTATGACAACACTGAATCTAAGTTTTGAGGGTTTATAAGTCTCGGTAAAGCTAAGGCCACTTCACCCACAGTTTCCGGTGAGAAATCGTGTTTTTTGCATCAAGAAGTCATACTTTGAATGGGTTTTCATAGGGTTGACATAGAAACATTGGTTTTGCAGAAGACATGCAAACTATTGGCAAAAAAATTGAAGAGTTCCTTCCGCGTATGTAAATGAATCATGATAACAAGTAGCAAATTGATTTCTAACAAATTCCGGCCGTCAATTTCTAATCAGATCGACGGCTAGGATTTAGTGTCATAAATAATGAAATGAGGAATGTTTATTGAACCTCCCCCTATAAACATATATAAACTTGTATAATTTTTATATTTATATAAGTTAAAACTGTATACATTATACAAGTTTTTAACTTTTAAGTTTTATAAGTTAAAAAGTTTATAAGTTAATAAGTTCTATAAGTTAAAAAAGTTTATAAGATAATAAGTTTTACAAGTTATTTTAAGTATTATAAATTATATAAATATATAAGTTTTTAAGTTTTATAAGTTAAAAAAGTTCATAAGTTATGTAATAAATTTTTTAAATTTTATAAGCTTTATAAATTATATAATTTTATAAGTTTTATAAATTTTTTAACCCTAAAAACTATACAAACCTTAAAACCCTAAATTCTAAAATTAAAATAAAATTAAAAAATAAAAAACAATATGGACAACTTTTCCAACAGTTTTCTGTTGGATTTCCGCCAGAAAACTTGTCCATGTTTTACTTATTTTTTATTTTTTTTATTTTCTGGTGGATTTTCACCGGAAATCAGCTGTCGAAAATAGTTTGACCGGCCAAAAGTATTTTTTTTTAAAAAACAATTTGGCCTCCATCCTGTTGAAACTGCCATATTTTATTTTTCTAATCAAAACCTCCGGATTTGAAAGCCTCCAATTTTGGCCGAATTTTAGGTTTCCCTCTTTAATTTTGGTTGAATTCTTCTTGTTGGGAAATTATACGATTTTGTAATTTTTTAAGAAAAAATTCAGAACAAATTCTTTCTTCACTTTTTTTGATCCAAAGATGACATCCACTATCAGAATTATCATTGGTCTCTATTTATATTATTCCTCCAAGGTTGAGTGATAAATATGAGAATTTTATATTCGTTGCAGTTTGAATTTTATGCTACATATTCTGCACTAATGTTTTGATTTTCAACTTGCAGTTTTGTTTGCATCAAAACATGTTTGTTCAAGCCCAAGACTGATTACATTTTTAGCTACGGCATTGGAAGCATACTTAGTCTAGAAACTCTTGAATCCTTCTTTTAAAAAAGAAGTTCTTAGGGGCGAATTATAGTATTTATGTGCTTAGAAGTTATATTAAAATTTATAATGCATCTTGTTAAAATTTAGTATGATAAGGATGAATTTATATGCTATGTGTTTAGCTTGCTACAAATTTATAATTCTAATTACATGTTCAGCGAGTGAAAAATCAATACATTCATATTAGCATAAAATCAAACTAGGAATTTTAATTTGATCTTGTGCGTTTTAGCCACCTGAAATATATTAGGAGTAGAGGTTGGCAAACGGGCGGGCCGGGTGCTAAAAAAGGGGCCTGGCCCACTCGGACCGTTTATAAAATGGGCCTAGCCTGCCCGGCCCATTTACAAAACATACCCTGCCCGCCTGGCCCGTTTAAGTATAATAGCCCGCCCGACCCGGCCGTTTTTGTATTTTTATTAATTTTTATAAATATTTTTAATATTTTTTTAATATTTTTTTTTTTAAATAATAAAATGGGTGGTCCGATTCAACCCGCGGGCTCAAAAATTGAGCCCGCACCGGCCCATTTTATCTATGTATATACTTATTAATTATACAAGTTTATTAAACCCTAACTTAGGAGCAATTTTGTCTCACTAAATTTCATTAAAACCTGTGTGTTTTTTTGTTTCTTTCTCTTCATAGTTCAATTTAATTTTATATACATCTCAATTTTTTTCCTGTAATTTTGTGCATGTCGTTAGGGTTAATGAGTCTACATGCTAAGAGTCTAAATTGTCTCCCTATGGTTCATCCCCATTATTACTATAATTGACGTCGTTCTCTTACGATTTATAGTGATTTTAGGGTATTTTAACTTGTTTCGTGATTATTTATACATTAATTATATACCATAAGATTCGCATCACATACTGCTTAGGTGGTATCCCCCGATTACTCTGAGATAGCAAGACATATCAGGTGCACTATCATGATAAGGATCAATGGGATTGGTACATACCTCGGAACATCAGACGGGGAAGACCTTGGACTCAGTGGATCCATGCACTCAAGGACCTCGGACGGCTATTCTATGTCAATAGGAGGAAACCCAGTGGTTCCTTCGGCTAGTTCTCTCGGGACGGCTGACGACAATTCTGGTGATGGGACTAGGAGCCAACTCAATGGATCATCAATAGAAGGCTGACTACTCTCCCCTTGATCGGTGGGTTGGGTACTATAATAATACTTGGTTCCCATTATCAAATCGGAGGACCTGCAAAAAAAATTTTTCTTGAAATTGGGATTGAACCATAGCAAAAAACGTAAAGAATTTTGTAGGTACCTTAGATTTATGCTTCAGAAAATATACCCAATTCGTGTGAGTAAAATCATCAATAAAGAGCAAAAAATACAAATTCGGTAGAACTAAAATTTGGGTCAGGGCCTCATACATCCGAATGAACCAAAGCAAATAGAATCATTGTACGACTAAATGACACATGATAAGAGTTTTTGTTACTTTTCGCATGAATACATGAATCGCACGAAAAATAATTCAAATGTTTTGAAAAATGATGAAATTGGATTTTAAGATAACCGGTGGATGGATGTCCAAGGCGGCGATGCCACAACCAGGCTTGTCGATCAGTTATGCCGTGAGACAGTTCTGCAATTCCTTGTCGGTCAAACTCATCAACATAGTATAGCTTACCTTGTTCAGTGGCACACTCAATGATCATCCCCGTCTTAATATCCTATAAGAGGAAAAAATGGGACACATTAGAATTGTACAATTAACCTCATTCGTTACATGACTGATTGATAGGAGTTTGCAGGATAATGAAGAAACAAATAAGCAATTTGATAGTTTTGAGGAGGAGAGCTCAATCAACCCGACACCCTGAACAAGTGCCAATTTTCCACTAGCCATATGAATGTAGGATTTCTTAGGAATGAAGGCAACTTGAATATCAGACAAATCATTTGCCATTGTGTCGGTGACTCCACAATCGAATAACCAAGACCCAGACTTTCCTCCCCTAGTTCCCCGAATAATACAGGCTATAGGCTCGGCTATATCAAAAAATCTGGGGGTAAAATATTTAGGATTAGTGACACTGTGTTCAAACTTAACTTTACAGACATCTGAGGGGGTGTTTGGGGGAAGTTTAAAAAAAATAGGGTTGTTTTGAGGTTTGAGGGTGCTTTCGAAAACTGGTGAAGTTTTGGGGTCAGTTACGGGATTTTTCTAAAGTTCAGGGTTGTGTAGTAATACCCAAGCTATTATGGAGGTGTATTTTGGGTTCTATTTTTTCGTGGGGTGTGTATCTATTTTTGTAGAACTAAGGAAGTATAACGTCGCATTCGGTAAACTTGCGGGTGGGGTGGGGGTGGGGGGGGGTTCCTATAATCTGCAATGAAGTACATGGGCGTAGCGACAATAAATTAATGGGAGAAGGGTTTGAAGGCAAGGGCTTGCCCTCAAACCCATTATCTCTCGACATTTTCATCGCTTCCCTTGTGAGTTCCGCCTCCCCGCTTCATTTTTCTCTCGATCGAGACATTTTCGCCGTTTTGTTCGGTCACTGTTGTGGGTATAGGATATCAGTGAGTTATTCACCACGGTGGCGACTCTTGCTCCAGTCGTTCTCCTCCTTTTAACATCGGGCCACCAGTATGGACACTCAATGTGTTTGAAGTACACTGTGATTGTGTGTCCTATTTTTTCGCAGGTTGTGCACCACAGTTTTGTTTTGTCAATATCACCATCTCGGGATGATGATTTGGCAATTTTCTTAGCCGGATATGACTGAGTTTTCACAGCCAAGCCACTTCCTACTCCTGGGACTGAGTGGTTATTGCCGCTTTTTGTCGGGTTTAGGATATTGAGGTGGGACGCTTCATGGCTGACAATTGCATACGCAACTTCCACTGTAGGGAGTGGATCCTCTTCAAGGAGATCCCATTTTTTTGCGTCATATCCTCATGAATCCCGGCAAAAAATTGAAACAATAGGGTTTCTTGTCGGAGACAATTAAATGTTGCGATATCTATTGCACATTTCATTTGGTTCGGTTGACGCCTGTCAATCTCTCACCAAATTCACTAGAGTGTGCTTAGATATGCTCCAGGGTATCCTGACCTTGGTGTTGGCAATTCGCCCTCACAATGAGGTCAAAAATTTGGAACGAATCACTTTCGCCAGTGTAGGTTGTCTTCATATCATCCTAGAGGTCTTTGGCCAACGGATACTCGACAAAATTGTTTATCAGCGTTAGTTCGATTAACTGGAGAATCTAGTAAAACACGCTTAGATTGGTTTGCTCCCGCCGAGGAAAATCTGGATCATCAATCCTGGGGATGGAGGAACAGTTGTAATATGATGTAGCTTCCCCCAACTTTTGATTGCGACTCGCATAAGCCATGACCACAAGGTGTAATTTTGGTCATTAAACTTGACTGTGAGTACACATTGGAGTTGGTTTCTGTGGGCTCATTTTTTGGATTAGGTGGTTGATTTGGTTGGAGAAATCCCTCGATGTGGGGCTTATCAGTGAAGTCACCAGAGGAGTCTCATCGGAGTTGGGGTTGGATTCGTCTTTGGCCATTGTCGGACGAATCTGGTTGGTAGATGATGAGCTATATGCCAAGTGCAATAATTAATATTGAAACTTGCTCTGATACCATATTAACGTGAAATAATTGGAACAAATAATTTTTCTTGATTTCTTGATTTGTGTAGTTAGGTTTACAGTGATATATAGTATTTAGGACTAACTCTAGATTAGGAAGGATCCCGGGATTTGTGGAAAGAATCAACTTTCACACGTTCATCGTAAATCATCCCCTTTTTAACTGTAAGTCTAACAGATACACTATAGCATCAACATTTTGAGAAGGCTACAATGTTTGCCAATGCAGAGCAGATGATGTTGTTATATGATGATCCCTCAGAGCAAAGATCACTCTCGTTGGACAATACAAGTAGCACTGAGGAATTATCAGATGGAACTAGGCTGTCATTAGAAACAATCAGTGACATTATTCCTTACATACGTCAACGATTTCCCAATCATGATGCTGCATATGAATACTAAAGAGAATTTGCAAAACGCAGTGGGTTTTCAATCAAGCATCATAGAACAGAGGGTGTAGACTTAAATAGAACAGATCTAATAAATAAGCATCATAGCATAGGGTTAGGTCAGCCGTTCCACGAAGGTAACGGAAGATTCTCTTAACTGCCTGCCAGTGAGCAGGTTCATGATTGCTTTGGTAACGACTCACCAAACCAATTGCATAGCAGATGTTCGGCTGCGTACATAACATGGCATACATCAAGCTACCTATGTCACTAGCATAGGGGACAATGCTCATTTTTTCTCTTTCTTTATCCATTTTCGGACTTTGATCAAGGCTTAGTGCAAGACCTTTTACAACTGGAGTATCAACGGGCTTAGAGTAATGCATCCTAAATCGCTCTAAGATTTTATTGATGTATGCTTGTTGTGACAGACCCAACATTTTCTTAGGACGATTTCTGCATTTTTCAACTCCTAGGATGAACCTTGCTTCACCCATGTCCTTCATCTCGAAGATAGAGGACAGCCATTGTTTAACGGCGTTGATTAATTCCAAGTTGTTTCCAGCCAGTAATATGTCGTTGACATATAGGGAAAGGATCAGAATCCCTCCCTTTGTTTTTGAGACATATACACAATGGTCTTCGTCTATCATGTTGAAGCCATACGAAGTTATTGCTTCATGAAAGCGAAAATACCAATAGTCTGGAAGACTGTTTGAGACCATAGATGGATCTTTTAAGACGACACACTTTGTCGCCTTGTTCTGCTAAGATGAACCCAGCAGGTTGATCCATGTATATCTCTTCCTCAAATTTTTCATTGAGAAATGCAGTCTTTACGTCCATTTGAAACAATTCAAGATCCAGATGGGCGACCAGGGCTAGAAGTAGACGAATTGAGACAATTTTCACCACAGGAGAAAAAGTCTCTTCATAGTCTATACCCTCGATTTGGGTAAAGACTTTCGCCACTAGTCGGACTTTGAACTTCTCGATTGATCCATTAGCTCCGCGCTTAACCTTGAATACCCATTTGCATCCAATTGGTTTTCGGCGTCGCGGTGGGTCAACAAGTTCTCAAACCTCATTTGTGTGCATTGAGATCATCTCTTCCTTCATAACACTTAGCCACTTTTCTTTATCGGCAGAGTCCATCGCCTCATCATAAGACGTGGGTTCTTCAATTTCTAAAGGAGCGCAGAAGAATACGTTTTCCTCGATCTGAAAATATCGTCGAGGAATTCTTCCGCGTTC
>JAOWBN010214785.1:0-13649 GCA_028565015.1 Pinguicula moranensis
ATTTAAAAAAACCCAGCAAGTATAAATATTTATAAAAACCAGCAACCCTAAAACATTAAAAAAAAAATAGCAACCCTAACAATTTAAAAAAAACAGCAACCCTAAACATTTAAAAAAACAGCAACCCTAAACATGTAAAAAAACAGCAACTATAAATATTTATAAAAACCAGCAACCCTAAAACATTAAAAAAAAACAGCAACCCTAACAATTTAAAAAAATAGTAACCCTAAATATTTAAAAAAAAAAACAGCAACACTAAAACATTAAAAAAATCACCAACCCTAAAACATTAAAAAAAAGCAACCCTAAATATTTAAAAAAACAGCAACCCTAACAATTTAATGCGATACCGAAATCAATTCCAACATCCAATGCAAAAAAAGTGTAAACTCTATGATCAGGATTTTCACTATCAGTAACGTGCACTGCACCTTCAATTCCACCACCAACTTGTGCGCAGAAAAGGCAACTGCGTTCTTCTTCGATCTTCAGAAATGCTCAGTTCATGTTTGACCTCCTCTTACAAATCTGAATTACCAAACATAAGCAGTCAAAACTACTAAAAAAGGTAAACTATCAATTCCAACATCCAAAGTCCACTCAACAACAATCGACTTCCCACTCCCACCCCATTGATCTAATGCAAAAAAACATGAACATAACAACCGTAATGTGTATTTCAATTAAACAGAGTAACAAACCATTAACCAAGTGATAAGCTAGTTTATACCACAAAAAATTGAACAAATAAACATGTATAAACCTTCAAACGTCAAATCTCAATACCACAATTATGGGTGTTGCGGGTCACCGCCGTGAAGATCGAAGATCTGGACGAATTTTGACAATTTTCTTTCGCCGTGAGCACGTGACCGCGAGGCTGCAGGCTGCGACTGGACCTGTAGGAGTGGAGGGTGGAGTGAAACTTCAAAGTTTGAAGGGCGAAGCGCGACAGCGACGCAAGTCCTGTGCGGGATGCGGCTGCGGGGGTCAAAACTCGAAGAGTCGAAGACTCGAAGTCGAACTTAACGGATTCCAATTCCAATTCAATTCCTAAAACCTAACGTCCTAACTTATTCGACATTCGAAGAAATGGGTTGGGTTGGGCTTGCGTTGGGTAAGGGTTGGGTTGGGTAGGAAAGTTGGGAATGGGTTGGGTTTAGAGTTAACAAATCTGTTAACGGGCGAGGCGGGGCAGCCCGCAGGCTCAAAATCCGAGCCCGCGTCGCCCCACCACACAAATGGGCGGTCCAAAACTGCCCGTTTGTGCCTAGTACACCGTTGCTTGCCCATTTTAAAACGGGCAGGCCGAGCCCGTACCCGTTTTATACGCGCGGCGGTGGTCGGGACCGTCTGTCCCGGCCCGTTTGCCTAACACTAGGAACATGAATTGTCAAATTTTCTCCATGTGATAAAGATGGCCAAAAACAACAAGATGAGATCGTGTCAACTTCCAAAAAAAAATTGATAAAATTATGCACCAACGTTAATTAAAGGTCGGGGTGGAGCAGATGGCTAAATTTTTTTGGGCAGATCTATGAGTTGCACCATTTGTTGTTCACGGCGGCCATCATTACTGTGATGATCACAATTTTGTATCAAACTTGGCGATAGAAATAACTTTGAGAAATTGGAATTTGATTGACCTAAATCTATCAAAATATTAAATTATCATAAATAATTATATTAAAAAATTATAAAAAAATATATATATTAAAAATATCCAAAAAATATGAAAATTATGTCCATTAAAATTAATAAATCATAATCAAGGTTCTATATTATAGTGGATAGAACTCTATCCTTTGAATCCAACGATTTGGATTTGACTCGTCATAAAAACTCATTTTTTTTCTTTTGGTTTCTAAGAAAAAGAATTCATAAAACTTTTAAGGCCTTGCATTCTATCGACCATTCTAAATGGGCCTTATACATTAACGCAACAAAATGTAATTTAAATATTCTAGGGGACCATAACCCCAATCCCCTGCCTCTGCACCCGATTGAAGAGGTCCTCAAGTTTGTCCAGTCCATTCCCGATTCCCATGCACCTTGGGGATAATAACACAGGTCTACTTTAGTACTTGTCACACGTCCAATAAATGGGATCACACGAATTTTGTTATAAATGTATGATTATGACGGATCGTTTTAATATTTGATATTTTTGTAACTCCGAGTCCTTTCTCTATATAAAGAGAGTATAAAAATATGAATAGATTTTTGACAAAAAAATCTAATCTTTTTTCCTTTCTCGTAGGTTCTTTAGACTACGATACGTTATTGGCACAAATTTTCTCTTCTATAGGCGCACGCACAGAACGCTCTGCATTTGCTGCATAAAGCTAATGATACTGCTTTCCATTCTTGGAAATTCTTCTTGCAAATTTTCTTCTACCCCGTCGCAGAACGCATGCATTTAAGAGGAATAATTACGTTGTTTGACTTGGTCGGCGCTTCTCCAATTTCAGAGGTGATTTTTGCATTTCTTCCTTTAATTTTACCTTTTGTTTTCTGTATTGGGTTTTGACCATGAGGATAAAGGTATGGAAGTGGGAAAAGACTACAAACATCATTTTCATCAGGTAAACCCACGTACAATGTGTGTGTTCATCGATGAACATGACATAATAACAATGTTGTAAAAGGGAGGTGACAGGTGGGCTCCCCAGATATCCGAGTGAACAAGGTGAAATGCCTGTCGAGAATGATGCATACGAGGAATATATGAAGTACGAGTATGCTTAGACATTTCACGAACAACACAACAAATGGAAGAATCATTTCAAGCTTTATTAAAATTGGGAAATAACAGACATAGATATTGAAAATCCGCATGACCAAGACGAGCATGTCACACAATTATGAGAATGTGTCAAAACGGTTGGAAGTAAAGACACATTTGCTTGCAATAGGGATAATGGAAAGTCTCCAAAGTAGTAGAGGCCACCACGCTCATACCCCTGACAAGCTTGCAATAGGATAAGGGCCAGTTTACTAAACAGAATTATGCGTCATTATGATAGAATTTGACCGTAATTCTATGTTTAATATACACACATTAAACAAAGCGGGTCGGAGAATTCAATTCCATGACCCACAATTTTTTTAAAAATCATGGAATTGGACTCAAAAAATAATTCCCTAAAAAATGTGGAATTGGTTTCTATCCCAGCACATCAAACAGCAAATCCAAGCAAGCGAAGCAGCAACGAAGAACCCTAGAATCCCCCAAGCACCAGTAACTATGGACGGAGGGGTTGAGGAGGAGAGCCTTCATGTGACAGAGTCGTGGATGGATTCATGTCAGAGGGCGGCGCCGGTGGTGACTCTCCACCGTTAGGAGCAGGGATGGTCTCGACACCGCCTTGGCTGGCAACGGCGAGGGGGTGCAACGGTTCCGATAGCGCCATTCTTGCTCCTATCCGCCAAGACCACGACGATTTCTGATTTTTGAGGCAATTCTGCGTAACCCCAGTTATGAAATAGTACGAACCCTGATTGGTTGAGCTTGAAAACCGTGAGCCCATCTGTGAATTTTGGATGGGTGCTGACGAATTGCAATTTATGTAGTCATTCTTGGTGACTTGCAGGACTGAGTCTTGGTCAGAAGCATACACAAACACTGCACAAAATGAAATGAATTATCACTGTGGAAGAAGATGGGCACATAGATTTTCTTGGTTTGGGATTCTAATATGAACTTACACAAGGAATCCCCAATTTGAAATCGACTCTTTTCTGCCCATTGATTGTAAAAATCAGCACCGGGATCATTTGGAACTGCCCAATTTCCTCTGGAACCTCCAACTCAGAACTCGAAAGCATCAGCCCTTTGCACCAGAAGAACAATGATAAGAAGCCAGACAACATCGGTTAATTGTTGATTTCTTCTTAAGAAATCTATTGATTGAGCCATTGGGATGTTGGAACACTAGTCCTACTCCTACAATGTTAGGAAAAGTTAGTTGTCCAGAAAAAATTTGCAGACTGACCATGACCAATGTTCTTGGAAGGTATTTGTAGGTGAATTTGAATCCAAACTTTATGCTTAAGCTTTTGTTCCTTTTTTTTTTTCTCTTGGATTTCTTGGCATCTATTCCCTCAAAAAGGTGCAACTTACCAATCCATTCTGGTGTGAAACTAAATTTTCCCTATTATAAATGGGTTGTCCAATTCCGTTCGAGGATATGTTTAGTAAACATATAATTGCTTTTTTTGGCTCAATTCCATCTCCTGCCCAATCCCACCATTTGGTGTACAATTCCGGTAGCAATTGCCTGTTAATTTCCAAGACGGAATTACTAGTAAACGGGGCCTAATGGAAAGTCTCCAAAGTAGTAGAGGTCACCACGCTCATACCCCTGACAAAAAATCTTTTTCGTATGCAGGTCCTGCAAATAACAAGAATGTTACATGCAAGTTTACGGACATAACATACAGAAAAAAAGAGTAATATCAGGGGATAAATGACAGGAACCTCGACCACTGATGGGATCTAAAGATCCATCAGCACGGCAAACAAACTCATTTAAGGATACAAATGGAGGAGTAAGGACAGACAACTCACCAGTCATATGGTTATTAGCTCCAAAGTTCAGAAGCCAATCAAGGCGAGAGAACTTACCATTCAAGGAAATAGGAGCACATGTAGCAGCAGAAGCAGTAGTAGAACCTGAGGAAGAAGATGCCATCATATCGAGGCAAGCTTGAAGCTGGGCCATCTGGGATTGAAGTTGGCTAAAGTTGGAAGGTGTAGGGTCAGACTCAGTGACATGTTCGGCAACAACACCCATATGCGATGAGCCCCGCCCGTGCCCAGCCCCATGCCCTGTAGCTCGATCTTTATCAAATTGTTTCTTCAACTCGAGATTCAGGGTGAAACAACCATCAATAGTGTGGTCCAATTTCTGACAGTGCTAGCAATAAAGACGGGTTGTGCGAAGGCCAGAGGATCCAGCAAAAGCTACCTGATCAACAGATGGAGGTGCGTCAAGAACTAGAAGAAGACCACATCGTCGTTCATCTACTTCAATGATGGCAAATGCATTAGTGTGGTATTCAGGGTTTGGGTCTGAAGGGACTCGTACTCGGGCTTTAAGGCCCATCAAGAATTGCTATGTATGGTGGCGCTCAAGATACTTGGATTCCACTTCGCCACATTTGTTGCAGTGAAAGTCACTCAATGGCTCAGGGAACAACCAGTATTTCTGGAGAAAGCAGCACCTTCCTAGACTTATCCAAGGACATCTAAGATTGGACAAAGGAGGCCTGCCGCACCTAAGACTAGATTAGGCTGGAGTTAGATATGTAGCAATCTAACAGAACCAGCTGGGGGAAATGTCCCTTCATAAGCTGGATATGTAAGATGGCCTTCCCTGGCTTCCAAAAGGGCTTATATAATGCAATATGTTTAACAAAAAAAAATGGCTCATATTGAGATAGGTCTTCCCAGCGTGTCTACAGATAACAAAAATATTCAGCGACAGAAACTCCCATAGGTACCTGAGATGCATGGTTAAGGTCTTGATGAAGCTCAAAAACACGCGAGTCATTCCGCAAATGCCCAAAAATGCGCTTGAGATTCCCCCAAAGTACTGACACAGTCGTATGTAGAGAGAGACATCCGGTCAGGCAATACAGGCCCAAATCATTTTGGCCCGTACCGGACCATTTTCGTAATCGCACATTTAAAAATGGGCGGTTTAATACGGTTTACGATAACAAAATGAGTGGTCCGGGCTAAGCCGTTTAGCAAAATGGGCGTACACGATTTCTCAAAATTCGGTCCAGGCAAAAATGGGCGGGGCTCATTTAAACCACTTTTTTATTT
Source organism: Pinguicula moranensis (assembly GCA_028565015.1). Lineage (NCBI taxonomy): Eukaryota > Viridiplantae > Streptophyta > Magnoliopsida > Lamiales > Lentibulariaceae > Pinguicula > Pinguicula moranensis. Next base: position 5,837 of record JAOWBN010214785.1, read on the forward strand.
TTATGTTTTTTTTTTATAATGTGATTTTTCACCTTTTTATTATATTGTTTATAATATTTTTTTAAACCCCATAAATTATTAGAATAATGCCATACTAATATTTTTAAATTTAAATTATAATTAAAAATTATTAAATTATATTTTTAATATAATAATATTAAAAATTAAAAAATTATTTAAAAAATTATTTAAATTATATTTCATCATATTTTGTTTAAATAATTATAATATATATTTCCTTTAAATCTATATACATATCGCATATATTATTTCGAGTTTAAACATATATTGTAAATTAGGGGTTAGGGTTAGGGTTAGGATTTTGAACTATGAGAATAAACTTGTAACTTAATATAACTTTCATAGATATAAATTTATAAAAAATAAACTTATAACTTATAATATGAATTTATAATTTATAGTTCATCATTATAGTTCATACCCTCGCTCATATATGTTTATAGGTTTATAGTTTAGTCTATAGTTCATAAATTATATTTATAAGTTTATATAAATTTATAATTTATAGTTTTATCTCCACACCCTAAGTTTATATATATTTATAAGTTTATAGTACTATTTATTGTTCATACATTGAGTTTAACTATTTATATAAAATTACAATTTCATACCTAACTTTATAAGTTAAAACTTAATAACTTAAAAATATAACTTACAAACTTTGTAACTATAAACTTATAAACTTATAAACCTATAGACTTATAAACATATAATCATATGAACTTTGGGTATGAACTATAAGTTAGGGTATAAACTTGTAACTTACTTATAAGTTTATATATATTTGCCTTAGGCTTATAAATATATATTCTAAGTTTATAAGTTTATATATGTTTATAAACTCGACTCACTCCAAACCTTGTGTACTTATGATGTAAACGGATACTCCAAACCCTAAATGGGGTAAATAGATACAATAAACCCTAAATGGTTTAAACTGGTTAATTAATTTTTTTTAAAAATGTGAGGATACAGGCAAAAATGGTTTTAAACCATTTAAAAATGTGCGAATATGGTTTTGGGCTTTTCAAAAATGAGCGGATACGGGTTAAGCCTATTTTTAAAACGGTTTGGTGTGGTTTAGGGTTCAGAAGCCCCTTTTGAAAAATGGGCAGTTTTTTTTTGCTCAGACTGCCCGTATGTCAAACTCTAGTCGTATGATACATGAAGATGTTGTAAACAGTAATCTCCATGGAGTGGAACATCCATCCAAGGATGACGGAATTATCAACATTCCAATCTTCAAGAGCTTTTGCATCGATCTTTGGTGGGGGTTTATTCGTCTCAAAAAGCCAACTCAGCTTTTGTTTACTGACAAGGAATAAGTGTAGACTAGTGACCAGACTTCAAAATTTTGAGCATTCAACAAGATAGTGGTGACACGTTGCGCAGGAGAGTGCACAAGAGATAGATCAGTGTGAGGGGTGACGATGACTGTATGACCGGTCCAAACTTTCTTATTCTTGTTTGAGGCGTCTGAGATAATTCTCTATAAAAAATCAAAATAGAGGTAGAAAGAGTGAGAATACCTGAATCACGCAGAAGAGAAAACGATGAAAATTAGACAAGATCTTCAAAAATACGACGATGGAGACCTGACAGGTCTTCCGAAGACATTAAGCGACGAACTAGGCTCTTACGACATTATGCGACGAACTAGGCTCTCACGACATTAAGCGACAAACTAGGCTCTCACGATATTAATGGAGAGTGGAGAGAGACATGGCAACCAAAGGACAAGGTTGCCTAACGATAAAAAAACAACGGCGATTTTCTTTTGGTTTGGTAGGCGGCGGCGGTGTGTGGTGGAGAGAGGGGTCGGTGGTTTGTGGGGTGAGGAGAGGGGAGGCCATTTTTTGGTGTTGAGTAGAATGGGACGGCAACTAGGATTAGCTTTAGGCTCCAATACCAAATAGAATTAGGTAAAGAATAGTTGTTGTATTAGAATTGAAGAGGTACATGAGTTTATATAGGAATACATAAGGGTAAATTAGGAATAAAAACCTTAGGAACTGCCCAAAACATGGACTTCTATGAATTATCTAGAACATTGGTAGAGAATTATTAGAACATGGGCTTTTAGAAATTATCTAGAACATGGGTTTTAAAGCCCATATGCCAACAATTACCCACATCTTTTGAGAAATAATTCATGAAATTAGCAAAATGAGAGAATTGTCTTAAATAGGAATAAAAATATTAGTATCTTACGAAATGTCTAATGCATTTAAGTCCAATTTTATAAGATGAGTCATTTCTAGAACATGAAAATAATCTAATAAGCATATGTGCACTTTATTTTTGCATCAAATATAAAACGTTTACTGATTTATCGTAACTGATTAGAGCAGAATTTATTACGTAGACAAATATACTATTTTTTTGGTTAAGAATATGCTATTGGTGTTAACACATGAATAATCATTAACAGACTAATATTGGTGCTAACTTACGTATGAATAATCATTACGAATTCATACAAAACAGATTTTTCGATAATAAATGAATTCTAATTTGATAGAAATGAATTCTATCAAATTAACACAAAGTTACGAATTCTATATTATTAAATTACTTGATAACCGCAATGAATATTTTTAATGAATATGTAATGAATATTTGTCATTTACCCATTCAAGGGTAACAACCCAAACTTTCCCAAAATCCTAATCTGTACGTTTTTTAATAGAGGATCTTTGATTTAGAGTTGCATACCCACTGTGCATCAATCCGGATGTAGTTATTTTTGTATATTATGTATTCTCTTGCTACCATTTTTCAAATTAGTCATCCTTCAACTATATGATTAACTAATCTTTCATTATGACGCCATCATTTGATGAGATGACATTTTTATTTTGTTTTTGATAAGCAGATGAGGTGTCAAATTTTTTTCTTTCAAGAAATTATGGCAAGTCAATGAATTATATAGATTAATGAAATCTGCTATATTGACCTATCTACTATACCCCACTCATTACTCTGATAAGATGCCTCTGATAGTTGTATCAGTAACAAGCCAAAAAAAAATTGTCTGAAGCATGGTTTTGATGAACTTCCTTACCTCTTGTTACTATGGTGCAAGCTATCCTATCAGATGATGGATGAGAGTATATCTCAGTCGACTTTCGAGATGAACTGAATAAAGGTGGGATCCTCCAACAGTTCACCTGCCCATACACTCTTGAGAAGAATGATGTCGTAGAACGTAAAAATCGCTACCTTATCCGAGCAGTACAATGTTTGGTTCAAGGGATGGAAGTTTCTAAAAAATTTTGGCACATGGCACTTCTCACCGCCATATACCTTATCAATAGGAATCATACTCGTATTTTGGGTGGTAGGGCACCATTACATGTTCTTCACCCTGATAGTATCCTCTTTCCCCTACTTCCTCGTGTGAACAAAAGTCCGATTCACACGAAACTTGATGATAACATGATTCGTTGTGTATTCTTGGGCTACTCGTTAAGTCCAAGGGTATCAGTGTTATGACCCTCTCACTCGACATTTTATCATACCCTGGTGTTACTTGTTTTTGGAAACAGTCCCATATTTTAGAGGCACTTCCACGACTCCATCTACTCCCGAGGACCCAGAGACTAGCCCTCTTCCTATTCTGATCTTTGATATATCTTCTCTTTCTATCCCCGCGGTCCCCTCTAAACCTGCAGCCCCTTCTGATCCCGAGTCTCCTATCGCCCGAACATTGGTCACTCAGACGTATGCTCGGCATCCACACTCCGTTGCGCTGCTGCCAGATACTTCTTTGGATTCAGGTATTGTCGCACCTCCCTCTTTGTCCATTATACCTGCTCCCCGCTATCCAACCCATGATAGATGACCTCTAGATCGCTTAACTTCTAAATGTTCCACTAATCATCCCATTTACAAGTATCTTTACTATCAGGCCCTGACCACATCTTATAGAGCCTTCCTCAGTGCAATTGACTCGGTTTCCATTCTTCGAACTGCCCATGAAGCTCTGCAGATTCCTCATTGGGTAACTATCATGCAAGCATAAATGGATGCCTTGGAACGCAACCGCACGTGGGAACTTGTATCTCTTTCGACGGGGGCGCGACTGTTGGTTGTAAGTAGATCTTTACTATCAAGTATTTGGCTTATGGTACTGTTAATAGGTATAAAGCCCTTCTTGTGGCTAAGGGTTTCATGGAGGTTTTCGGCAAGGATTTTGGTGCTATCTTTACACCTGTTGCAAAAGCTCACCAAGATTCACCTTATTGTCTCTCTGTCTGCCTTTTATTCTTGGCCATTATATCAGCTAGATGTCAAGAATACCTTTCTGAATGGGGACCTGACTAAGACTATTTATATGGATCCATCGCCCAATTTTCGGGTTGAGGGGGAGTATCTGGGAAGGTCTATCGTCTTCACAAGTCCCTATATGGGTTGAAGCAATCTCCCCGTGCATGGTTTAAACAGTTCAGTTACGTAGTTGCGTCTTTAGGCTTTACTTGATGCAAGTCAGATCATACCTGCATACGCCGCAACTCTAGCGGTGAGTGCATTATTCTCTCTGTATATGTAGATGATATTATTATTACAGGAAATGATACGCATGGCATCAATTGGGTAAAGAGCGACCTTGGAGTAGCATTTGATGTGAAGGAGCTTGGCCCACTCAAGTATTTTCTTGGTATTGAGGTGACAAGGTCTCATCGTCACATCTCCATGTCCCAGCACAAATTCACATTTGATCTTCTTAAGGGCACGAGGATGTTAGGATGTCGGCCTGCCTATGTATCCAAATCAAAAGTTATCTGCATATATGAGAGATTTACTACGAGATCCATCGGTATACCAACGCCTAGCCGGCTCATCTACTTGACCAATACCGAGCCAGATATCAGGTTCGCAGTGAGTGTGGTCAGTCAGTTTATGCACTCTCCACGAAAGACACACCTAGATGCAGCCTATCATAATCTTTGGTATATGAAGACTTTCCCAGGTCTTGGTCTCTTCTTCACAGCAGGCACTCAATCTGGTTTGTCATGTTCACAGATGCCGATTATGCAGGGTCGAAGAGTGATCATTGATCCATTTTTGAATTGTGCACGTTCTGTGGAAATCATATTATCTCATGGAAAATCAGGAAACAAGCAGTTGTCTCCCGATCATCCGCTAAAGCTAAACATCAAGCTATGACACAGGGGACATGTGATATATTATGGTTGCGCTCCCTTCTTGAAGAATTAGGGTTCTCAGGCACTGATTCCTCTACTCTATTCTGTGACAACAAGTCATCCATTATGCTATCATCTGGCTCAATTCTTCATGAAAGAGCCAAACACATCGAAATTGATATTCACTTCATTCAAGAGAAAGTTCAATCAGGAGTTATCGTCCCACAGTTTGTTGGTACATTGATCAGATAGTCGACCGATTCACAAAGTCTGTTGGCCTAGGACTATTACAATTGGCAATTCACAAGCTCGACCTCATTGATATATTTGCCTCAACTTGAGGGGAAGTGTTGGAATATAGACTTTAAGACCTATATTCTAGATAATTCCTAAAAGTCCGTGTTCTAGTAATTCCCTACCAATGTTCTAGATAATTCCTAGAATGTCATGTTCTAGATAGTTCCTAAGATTTTTTTATTCCCGGTTTACCCTATGTACCTCTTCAATTCTAATACGACAATTATTCTTTACCTAATTCTATTGTAATGAAATATGTTTAGTTGATAGTACCACAACGCCTTCAATCTTTAGAGAAGACAAATATTTCGATAGTTTGAAAACTACCAAAGCAAAGCTGAAATCAAAACTCAAAGCAAAGCTTAAAGTAAATGGTTAAATATCTTCGAGCAAATGATCCCATTTCTCTTCGGCACGTTTTGACGATTGCCATTTTGATGAGGTTTTCTTTCCACCATTATGGAGGCAAAATATATGACAGAAGTACGAAGGGACATAATATGGCCTAATCAAGAATTATCCCATATTGATCAACATGATCGTGAATTAAAAGTTCAAAGAATAATTTATTTGTAAAATATCGCAAATCAATTACCGGATGCATTCACAGACAGCCAATTGGTTGTAAAATCTCACAGACTAGTTGTCAATGCTCCTATAAGGATTGATGTTCCAGAAGGACAAAATACCAACAAAGCGGCAAATAAATCTGCACAATGCATAAAGCGTGGTAGACTGGTTGGTGCCAAGGACAAAGTTTATCGACAAAAAAGAGTTCCACTATAAAATGTGAATCATAATGATCACCAATCACAGACAAATATGATATCCAATGACTCTCCTAAAACTACCCTTCATGAAAAGGAAACTCCAGATGAGGAACCTAATGAAGATAATCAGGTACCTGATAATAATGAGATCTCAATTAAATATGTATTATCAAGAGACGTCTTAGACAGAAAGAAAACTATTTTCGACAATATTTTTGCGTATAAAATTTCTTTAAATCTCATCAAATGATGGAATAGAATCACAGTCCGTCGAAGAATATCGGCATTGAAATTATTGGCCAAAGTGTAAAGAACCAATAGAATCAGAATTAAGCTCGCTCAAAAAAATGCAAGATCTTCATTATCCAAACACCCAATGATATTAAGCTTGTTGTATACAAGTGGGTATTTGTTCGAAAAAGAAATCAACATAATGAAATTGAGCGCTACAAAGCACACCTTGTTGCACAAGGCTTCTCCAAAAAAATCGAGATTGATTAAGGGAAAAGAATTCTCTGGTCATGGATGCAACTAAATTCAAAATTTTTATTAGTTTAGCATCATCTGGAAAAGAATGGAGATGCGATTAATGTATGTTGTTACAACATTTCTGTATGGACCACTCGATAAAGAATTTATATGAAAATTCATAAGGATTTAAGATGTCTGCAGCATTTTGTGGCAAGCAGAAGATTATCTACCCCATTAAACTCCAAAAATCATTAGATTAAAACAATCCGGTTAGATATGGTATAATCGACTGAGTGAATACCTTATAAAACAAGGATATACCAATAATGTAATTTGTCCATGTATATTCATCAAGAAAAGCACATACAGTTGCAGACTATGTAAATGACTTAAATCTTATTGAGACTCCAGAAGAGCTCAACCAAACTACAAGACATCTAAAAGATGAAGTTGAGATGAAAGATGGAGTTGAGCATATCTCAAAATGAACATTTGTGCATCAAACTGCATATACAACTAAAGTCTTGAAAAGACTTTCATATAGAACATGCATATTCCTTATCTATACCAATGGTGATAAGGTCACTGGACCTAAAAAAAAGTTCCATTCCGTCTTATTCAAGACGATGAAGAGATATTTGGTCTTGATAGGTACACTAACGTATATTGCAAATTGTACACATGGTCCCCCAAGAAATTAAGAAAATATTATGTACAAAAAAAAATATTTTGCACTTTGGTCCCCCTGAAAATATTGTAGTCATGTTTGTTTTGATTTTGTTGGGTTGGATGAGTTGGTAAAGACTCAATGTACTAGCCAGTGGGCTGTGGGATTAAATCCCACATGCTTCATTTTGGTCTCTTTTTTAAAAAGAAGAAAAGAAAAGTGGATGCTGGGTTTCAAACCCATATTGCTAGAATTGCATTACAAATACTTTCTATTACAAATAAACTAAACCAACCCAAATATATCCAATATATCCCGCCTTTAGGCAGGGTCTGGAGAAGGTGAGATGTACACAGTCATACCCTGGTCTCTAAGTAGATCAAGAGACTGTTTTCGTGGAGACCATCGGCTCTTTGCCAAAAAAAAAGGGGGGGATGAGG
>JAOWBN010214795.1:0-13649 GCA_028565015.1 Pinguicula moranensis
GAAGAAACTGTACCTTCTGGGTTCAACAGCACCTGCCAAGATCTATTAGGGGGCAATTGAGACTAGATAAATGGGGATTACCGAATCTTCCGCTAGGCTAGTACCTAGCTTACTAGGCTAGATATAACAGGGGAAGGGGGTGTCCTTCTCTGTAACAAGGTTGTAAAGGTTTCCCAGCCTTTAATGGGGTGACTACTCTTTTTTTAATGCATGAATGTTATATAAAAAAATTATGATGTTCCACAAGGGGTATCTGTATCTGTATCATACGCAACAATTGATTCAGCAGTTTGTGCTCAAGGACATAGCGAGGATTTGTACGATCCTACGCATCAGGTTTAAATTTTGCTCTTTCTTTCATTAGAATTAAGTTGATTTGAGCTCTTGAAATTTTTCTATAATGGAAACAACAATTGCCTAAATAATAGTTGGAGAGAGAGGGCATGTGGTTCGAGCCTACCCAGTAAAATGGACTATCTATCTGGCCCAACATGATTTTTCGACTAACTTGGGCTCACATTGAAAGCAAGGGCAACCTAGCAATAGCAAGTTCAAATCCTTTTATTGATTTTTTTAGTTAAAAAATGCCAAAACAAATGGGCCGTGTTGGCGAGTCCAGCACGATTGTACAAACTAGCCCTGGGCAGCGATCACGGTAAATTCCGCTCGTGCTCGCTCCTGCCAAACCCGCACCCGCGCGGGTAGCGGGCGGACGCGGGTGTTATTTTTGTGCCCGCATTTGTTAGCAGGCGAGACGCGGGTAACACTTTTTTATTATGCGGGTAACACCCGCATTGCACCGTACCGCATCGCGAAACATTGGCGGTTCGCGGTATAGATTTTTGGAACCGTAACTTTCGTGGGCGGGACATGGTACGGGCTGTTTCGACATCGCCCGCACCGCTGCCCAGGGCTAGTACAAACGGGCAGTCAAGAGTGGATGAATAACGACGTCAGGACTTGATCCTCTGCACCATTAGATTGCTTAGTTGTTTCAACTAAGTTTACTTGTTTGTTGTGTGTGCTGCTTCTCTTTTGATTCTCAGATCAAGAGTAGATGAATAATGGGTGGTAGGCTCATAGGCTGTTGGTTTTATACAGACAGACACCAGAGGGAAGAAAAGGAAACGAAAACTAAACAAGGCGGCCGGCGGGCAACATACCCACCGTCCCACCCGAAAAAAAGAAAGGAAAAGGCACACAGAATAGAGGACAACTTTCCCTTTCCTTCTGCTGCAGATCCTTTCTTGAAGGCACGAATCGTATGGATACACATATATATTTAATTAAAAAAAAAATGGGGGCGTCTTCCCCCTTCAAGCATGTATACAAACTTGTTCATGTCGTAACTTGTAATTTGATATTCCACAACTAAAACTACAAGAGTTTGAGACAGAAAAATCATTATTCAATTCCATGGCTTCAAGAATCCCTCAGTATGTTGTGGCTGAGTTAAGAAAGGGTGTTGAGAAGAATATCTGCATGATACCATAATCAAGAACACGCAATCAGTAAGATGATTGAAACTTTAGGGATTGCAAGAATACTTTACCGTCAGCGTCCGATTATTATGCTGTCATGATCTTGCATTGACCGGAATTGGAGAACTTGTATTCATAGCCCGTAATGCCGAATACAACCCCATATCACTCAGCGGAAAGCTGCAAGGGTATTGGCGATGCATTGATCGGAATTGTATTCGACATAACGTCCGATGACTACAACAATCTCTGAATTGTTGGAAAATAATTTTGTTTAAATTTGTTTTACAAAATATTTATTTTAAAGCTTGTTTTGTTTTAAATTATTTTGGAGTAAAAAAAAAAAAGAGTTTTAAAGGCTTTCACTTAATTGGGTTGATTAAGGATATGGACATGGTGAGATTGAATTAAATTGGGCCAAATTCAATACCACTTACCTATAGCCAGAAAGTTGAGTGGTAGAGGGTCTGCCCATTAATGGGTTAGGTTAAATAAATACCTCCAAAGTCACACGATTGTCGAATCTAAGAAATCATTTAGCTTGGCTGGTTTCTTTCGGGAGAGGGAGATTCGTACGATTTTGAGATCCTTGGGCTTTGTTGAAGATTTTGGAAGACAACCATGAGAGTTAATTCTTGATTATTATTTCTGTGTTTGTAAATCATCTCCAACCGATAGCAGGTACTTCTTGCAGTGTAATTGGCGGCAAGCATCTGCTTCATGTGGTGCAGCCGCTACTTATCGAGAAGAACTGAAGGAGAAACTGCAAGATGGCACATGTAACATGATTTTGCTTAAACATTTCTTTAATTCCAAGCAGCCCATTGCCAGCCAATAGTTATTCAGAGAGATTTTCAAATTTCTTCCTCTGATTTCCACCTAATCATACCTAGATGAATGTCCAAATTCAGTGCCGGATTCCGATGAGGTGTTGCCCGATGCTCGCAGAACCATGAAATCCTTTTCGTAAAACAATCCCCAACTAAATATGGATTATGCAATAATTGATATCTAATTTAGCAGATGCTAAATTTACCAAAAATTAAATTAGCAGATCGTAAAAATGTACTCAATGAGATTCATGACTGGAATTTTTTTAGTAAAGTGATTATATATGCTCCAGCCTAGCATACTCGTCCAATCTCGCGAGCACTAATCTAATAATCAAGAGTAGAGGCAAGGGCGGATGGGATTAAATATCGCAAGGGAGTTTGGGGGGCGGATTTGAGTAAGCGATAAAGATGAGAAGAACCTAGAAGAACAAGAGAGAACAAAGTGCCGCTGAGTTTCTTTCACAAAATGGGAGAAGTAATTGTTACAACTTACAAAGATAAAAGTCCTATCTAGTCAACTAAACCTAATGGACAAGGCCCAATATTACACTTAAATAAGGAGTGGAGATAATATTAATCAAGCCCAATAGTCCTCTATATCATGACTTAAGATGCAGCTATAGAACAAAGACTGGATCAAGGCATCTTAGTGGTACCTCCAATAGTCTACACTACAGCCTCAACAGAAACGAGGTCTTAAAATGGAAAAGTGTTTCGGAAGGATAGAGTTCAGAGTAGCCCTGGGATGCGGAGAGGGCGGAACTGGAATAGCCTGTTCCGTGTTTCGCCCGCAAAATATGCAGAATCGATGTTTCGATTTCGCATCCGCCTGCGAAGAATAATTTTCTGCATCTGCCCGCGAAATTACGTGGAGCGGGCGGATGCGGAATCCACGAATTCTGCCTAATTTCGTGGGCAGGCGGATGTGGAATCCACGGATTCTGCGGAAGTACATATGCCTATAAAAAACAAACAAACAAATAAATAAAAATCGCAGGCGGGCGGATGGGGAACCCTGCGAAATCCGCAAGCATATATTTTGTATTTAAATAAAAATAAATATATGAAAATAAATTTATGCGGGCGGATGCGAATTCCGCAAAGAAAAAAAATCTTCTTTCCGCATTCCGCCCGCATAACTTTGCGGAAGACGATTTTTCATTCGCATTCCGCGCGAACGCGAAATTGGCGAGTGCGGACAGAGCGGAAAATTCTGCGCTCGCTGTCCACCCCTAGTTTAGAGATGAAAGCAGCGAGAAGGTAACACCCACATTTTCTTTGATTCGTCGTCGTGGACCATGTTTTGAAATATAGCAATTTTCTACAACTAGTACACCCATATACGGCCTCCTCTTTGACCCACGTTTTTTTTTTGCTCAAACATTCAAACTAAATACGATAATGAATTCGTACCTCTAATGCATAAGAGTATAGAACCGTGTACTTCCGGCTGATTATATCAAGATCACAAACCAGGAGTCTACTAGAGTCTCTATATAATCTACGTACTCAGATCTCACCTTTACAGTTAATAAAGCAACAATTTGAGAGAGAAATAGTATAATTTCTTTTTGGGTCTTAACACATGAGAATATGAAAAAAATAATTAAATAATAGGCATATTGAACATCTTATTTTTAAGGGGAGATTAGGGTTTAGGAAATTAATAATCAAATAATTAATTAAATAAATAACAAATAATTATTTAATTTATAATTACATAATTAATGTATAAGTATATAATTGCCCTGATTAAATTAGTTGGACCATTTTGTCCAATAGCTCTTAGTTTTGTACAACTCAATTTCAGCTCGGCATATCACCCTAGAGCGACGGGGAACATAGGTTGTCAAATGTGTGGTAGAGATGCATCTACTCTGCTTTCCTAGTGATCAGCCTCGCAAGTGGACTGATTGAATTTCATGTGTTGAGTATTGACATAATACTAGCTTTCACTATGGGCTCAAAAGTACTCTTTTTGAAATGGTGTATGGACAATCTCTTCCACGCCTCCTCTCCTATGAGGCTGGTTTAACCAAAATTGGCGTTATTTATTTGACCTTGACTGAACGCCATGAATTTCTCGGCTATAGAGGGACCATCTGGTACGAGGAATGTTTTTTTTTATTAAAACTTCTTACTTTCTCATAGATAGGACACATATTTATAACCAAGTTTGTTTCTAATCTATAGGAATGGATGGGGGAGATTACCATGGATTAAGGGAAAGAATTTGATTATTTCCATTATTACTATGATATGGTAAATTTCCCTCTAATTTATCTAACAGCTAACACTTCCCTTCAAATTGAATTGAAGGGTCTTCAATTCCTAACTTGTACATCACACTTAAAAAAACATAATTTGTCACTGCTTTGGTTAAGATATCTATCAGCTGGTCCTTTGAGCGTACAAATAGGAGACTGACAATATTGTCTTCTAGCTTCTCTTTGATGACGTGTCTATCTACCTCAACATGCTTAGTTCGGTCATGCTGCACTAGATTTTTAGATATGCTGATTGTTGCTCTATTATCTCATCTAAGCTGGCACGCATCAAGTGAAGGGTAACCAACTTCTGCTAACAACTTCCTGAGCCAGAGTATTTCAGTTAGTCCTCGGGCCATACCTCGAAATTTTGCTTTTGCACTGGATAAGGCTATCACCTTCTATTTCTTAATCCTACATGTCACAAGGTTCCCACCAACTAACATAAAGTAACCAGCTGTGGATCTTTGGTCTACTGGATTTGTTGCACAATCTACATCAATGTATCCCACGATATCTAAGTGTCCATTTTTTCTAAAGGTGATTCCTCTTCTTGGTGAATCCTTTAGGTATCGAATGATCCTTAAGGCAGTTTTCATGTGTTCTTTTTGGGTTTATGCATGAACTGACTAATGGCTTCAACTGTATATGCGATATCATGACGAGTATGAAAAAAGTAGATGAACTTTTGCACTAAGTGTTGATATCCTTTTTGGTTGGCTGGAGCTCCACCTTTCAGAAGTTGTAACTTTTTATTTACCACAGTCAGTGTCTCAACTGGCTTGCAGTCCATGAGCCCTGTCTCAGCTAGAAGATCTAATATATACTTTCTTTATGAGAGAAAGATTCATTGAGGTGACCTTTGAGCCTCTATCCCTAGAAAGTATTGCAACTCCCCTAGATCTTTCATCTCAAACTCGTTAAATAAGTTCTTCCTCAGTTCTGCAATCTTAGTCGTGTCACTACCAGTAATCACCATATCATCCACAAAGATGATTAGATACGTGATCTGCTCTCCTCTCCTCTTCAGTAATAGTGTGTGATTTGAATTACTCTGCTTATATCCATATTTTTTAATAGCCATTGTAAACCTCCGAAACCAAGCCCTGGATGACTGTTTGAGCCTATACAATGCTTTCTATAGTCTGCAAATCTCATTCAGTACAAATTCATAAAAAAAACTTGGCATTGCTTTCATATAGACTTCTGCTTATAAGTCTCCATGTAAGAATGCATTCTTGACAGAACTGATGAAGCGGCCAGTCTAAGTTTGCTGCTAAGGAAAAAAATACTCGGATGGTATCAATCTTTGCCACTGGTGAGAATGTTTTGGAGTAGTCGATCCTATAGGTCTGGGTGTATCCTTTTGTCACCAATTGAGCTTTATACCGTTCAATTGTACTATCAACTTTATACTTGATTGTGAACACCCATCCGCACCCCACTGCATGTTTTCCTCTAGGTAGCGGACATTAGTCTTATGTTCCATTCTTTGTCAGTGCATTCATCTCAGTTTCCATTGCCTGATGCCATTCTTCTAGTTGTTGAGCTTCCAGTACTGTCATTGGTATTTTTCATAATAGAGTGTTTTCTCCACTTGACTTCCCTTAACAAGGTTAGCCATATGATACTTTGATGCTCATGGCTCATATTCTGGTTCATTCATACCTCTTTGGTGGTATACCCCTAGTGCTCCGAGGAGGTAGAACATATATTCCAGTAGTCTCAACCCTTGTTTCCCTATCACAATCAACTGTAGCAGGTATACTGCCAGATCTAATTTCTGGGGAAGGAGTGCATATCTTTGAGATATCAGGAGGGTGCGACGACATTGGGCTTGTAGTGCTGGTGCTGATTGTAGGTGATAGCGATACTTCAACTGGAACCTCTAAGGGAGGCCCGGAGAGCGACCCATTGGAACCATCATCCAACTCTCAGGGGAGGCAGTGTCTGACAGACTTGGATGGCTAAGAAACCAATTCAATGGATCATGAGTAGGTTGAGTCTCCCCATGACCATGGAATTGGATACTGTAGTAATACTTGGTTTTCAAGAAGTTACAGTTCATGGTAGTGTACATCATGCGTGTAGGAGGATGGAAGCAATGGCCCTTTTTGTGACCCCATAACCAAAAAACAACATTTAATCGCATAAGGTTCAAGTTTAGTACGTTCAGACTCTGGAACATGGACAAAGATGGAACACCCAAAGATCCGAGGATGTAGAGAATTTGGGAGTGAAGATTCTACATATAGTACTTGGATCATGGTTTTAAGTTCGAGTACCTTGGTAGGAAGTCAATTAATAAGAAAGGCAGCAGTTGCGACTGCTTTTGGCCAAAAAGACTTAGGTACTTGGGATTCGATCATAAGTGCCCGAGTTATTCCTAGGAGGATGTAATTTTTTTTTCTGCAAATCCAATTTGTTGGGGGTGTATGGGCACAAGTTATTGGTTGACTAATCCTTTATCCTGGAAAAAGATTTGCATAGTATGATTGACAAATTACCCTGTTGTCAGATCTTAGAACCTGTATTTGTTTATGAAACTGGGTTTGTACCATGTTGTAAAATGCAACAAATTTAGCAGGTACATTAGATTTATGTTTCAAAATATAAACTCAGGTCATTCGTGTAAAATCATCAACAAACAGAAGAAAATAACGAAAACTAGTCGAACTTGAGTTAGGAGCAGGTCCCCACACATCAGAGTGATTGACCTGAGTTTATTGTGTTAATAATAAAGGCGTGGACACATCTTTTGCTTTCCATTATTTAAACCAATAGAAACATTACAATGTGTACTTGTATAAATAGAGTGATTGGTTGATTGAAACCTAAGGGAATGAGAGAATTCAGAGCATTTATGCCGTCTTGCACTGTTGACCTTCTTCTCCCATCAGATTGGATCTACTCAGCGAAATAGTCCAACTCAGCTACTTCAAATACTTGTCCAGCGAGGCAAATTGAATTAACCATTACATTTTCACATGGTATTGGAGCAACCGGGTTTACAATGACTATGAACACCTTTCTTGAGGAGCAGTTGCAGTTGTACGGATCCGACAGCCCTGGGATGCAGCTTGTTGGAATACTATTAAATGATACTAATTACCTGATTTGGAGAAGTGTCGTTGAGTCTGCACTCGAATCAAAGCTGAAAATTGGCTTTGTAGATGGCACACTGGAGAAGCCTAAGGAAGATTCAAAACTATTTCTGAAGTGGAAGAGAGCCAATCGCCTAGTGTGCTTTTGGATCAAAGGAGCTATGACCCCTGATTTGATGCGTCAGTTCAGGTTTATACATGACTCAAGGCAGCTATGGAGAGATTTAGAAAAGAGATTTGGAATGGAAAGTCTTCCTCACATCTTCGAACTGAAGAGAACAGTGGCACTGTTGCGTCAAGGAACAACAACCATTGGAGATCATTTTTGGAAAATTGAAGCAGGTGTGGGACCAATATGATTAGTTACGCCCACTGTCGTACATAGATGGGGAAGCAGGAGAGTGTTGAAATAAAGGGAGAATGAGGATCGCGTGATGGAATCCCTGATGGGGCTCAATGTTGTGTATGACCGTGATAGGAGCCAAATAATTTTCCTTGATCCGCTGCCACACCTGGACAAGGTGTATAACATGATCACCACGGTTGAAAAGCATCACCAAGTTAGTATCAACATTGTTGCAGGATCAGATAAAATGAATGTAGCATAAATGAGTAAAGTAGGAGGATGGAAAGTAGAACAATCAGAGGATCAGAAAGGAAGGAATGACAAATTTGAAAGAGGCAATCTTGAATGTACTCATTGTGGTAAAGCAGGTCACACAAGGGAGGCTTGCTATAAACTGAAATAGCATCCTGAATGTTCTCATTGTGGAAAAAAAGGGTCACATGGCTGAAAATTACTTCCAACTAAAAGGATATCCAAGACAGAAACCTAGGCAGTATAATGCTGCTAATCAAGTGATGGACACTGGAGGCGAGAGTTTGAATTCAACACCATTGGAATATAGAAATGAAGAGGTGAGGAATCTATATGAGATAGTTGGTCAGGGACAGGTAAACCATAATCTGCACAAGCTAACGAAGAGAAAGGGAACAAATCATCAGACAGAATCTGCCACTGTCAACATGGTGCACCTAGAAGATTTTGCAGGTATATCTATTGCTTCAACTATGAATTTTGATGAATATAAAACTCTATTGAATAGGATTGGATTATAGACACGGACGCAAAAAATCATATGTGCACTGATCTAAGTATCCTTTTGAATTCCCATCCTTTTAAAACTTTCACCCCGGTGTGGTTACCTGATGACATGGTTAAAGAAACCCATATTGTCTCAAGGTGATGTCAAACTCTCTGAATCCTTCATACTCAAGTCCTGCCTACATGCACACAGCTTTAAACATCATCTTCTATCTGTCAGAAAGCTCCTAACACACTCTAATATCTCCTCCTTGTTCTTGCATGGTTTGTGCTTGTTACAGGACCTTAAGAGTCGCTGAGTTCTTGCAGTGGGTATGGTATTAAAGGAACTCTACATTTTACGTGCACCTTCTTTTGATCCAAACCTGATTAAGCAAGTGCAATATTTTCGTCCACCCAATCCTCTGCTGCTAAATCCCATTTGAAACTTAGTTTTTGAACAAAAACGTTCAAGAAAGGCATGTACTGTTGTTAGTCCATTGTTGGCGCACAGTAGGCTTGGACACCCATATGTTGATGTACTGAAACATATTGAACCTCTGAAATTACTACTAATGTTAACAGATATAATCTTTCTTGTAAAGTTTGTCCATTGTCCAAACAAACATGCAGCCCTTACCCTGACAGTGTAACTACATCGCAAGATTGCTTTGATTTGCTTCACGTAGATGTATGGGGACCATACAAGCTGACTTCAATTACAAAAGTCACTACTTCCTAACACTTGTAGATGACAATAGTCGCTATACTTGGACACTCCTTTTCCACTCCAAGGACAAGGTCCATCACCTCCTCTGCTCCTTCAAACTTGTCAAACATTAGTACAACAAAACCATCAAAGTTATGCGAACGTATAACAACTCTGAGTTCATGAACCAACAATGTACTCACTTGTTTAAAACCAATGGAATCCTTCATCAGCGTAATTGTCCTTACACTCCACAAAAAAATGGAGTTGTGGAGCGAAAACATAGAACTTTGATTGAGATAGCTCGCTCTCTGCTGTTTCAATCCACTCTGCCAAAACTAATGTGGGGGAATCTATACTTACTACCACCTTCCTTCTAAATAGATACCTAGTAAAATGTTAAACTGGAGATCACCTTTTGAGGTGCTTCATGGGGTCAAACCAGACCTATCTTCCCTTAAGGTATTTGGCTACTTGTGTTATGCCATGAACAAGGGACCAAACAGAGATAAGTTTGATCTTAAAGGATATTTTTAGGGATACTCTCCTGACCAAAAGGAAAACAAAGTCTTTGTCACAGAACTAGACAGGATCATTGTTTCTAGAGATGTTACTTTCCAAGAACATTCTTTTCAGCCCTATCATCTGTCAAATGAACCAGTTTAGTCACCTAGTAACATGAGATCCAACCATCATCAATCTATGTTCCCTTCTGCATCTGTTCTTGTGCCAATACCTGACCTTTCATCAGAAATTGTTGATTCTTCAAATCCTCCTTGTCAAGACTCTGACACTGCTAACTTACAAGCCTTCCCACCAAAACCCTCCCTGCGTAGAAGCCAAAGGAAAACAATGCCTTCTGTTCTGCTCAAGGAATGTGACACATCCTTTTCATGTCTCTCTGACCCCTCCTCCAAGCCTCTACCATCAGATTCAAACTGTACTTTCAGCAATGCATATTCTGATTTTGTAGCTAACTTGTCAGTAATCAATGAGCCCAGAACCTCCAAGCAGGCCAGGACAAATCATCAATGGATCACTGCTAAGAATGAAGAACTGTATGCACTAGAATCCAATGATACGTGGGAGTTAATGCAACTGCCAATAGGTAAGAAAGCTATTGGCTGCAAGTGGATCTACAGAATCAAATGCAAACCAGATGGATCCATTGATAGGTGCAAAGCCAGGTTAGTAGCAAAGGGTTACAATCAAGTTGAGGGACAAGATTTTGAAGAGATTTTTAGTCCAGTAGCAAAGGTAGTCACCGTGCGTCTGCTGCTGGCAGTGGTTGCATCTTGTGATTGGCCAATTCACCAGCTGGATGTCGATAACGCTTTTTTTCATGGCCACCTTGAGGAAGAGGTATTTATGCATCAACCACTTAGTTACACAAAGGCAAAAAAAAAGGGGAGGTATGTTTGCTGAAGAAGTTTTTGTGTGGGCTCAAACAAGTATCCAAACAGTGGAATCTGGAGTTCACACATGCTCTGCAGCACTACGGATTCAAACAGTCCTACAATGATAGCTATTTCTTCACTCTACACCATCCTATACATCAACTATTCCGTCTGGTCTATGTGGACGATGTAGTGATTACTGGAACTGATTTACATCAAATCACAAAGGTAAAGACATATCTGAACACAGTATTCACTATCAAGAACCTCGGTGAGGCTCATTATTTCCTGGGAATGGAACTGGCCAGATCTAATGATGGTTTATATATAAGTCAAAAGAAATATATGAAAGAGTTGCTGAGTGATGTTGGATTTCTTGATTGGTTGCTGTACCATTTCCACCAGGCCTAAAGTTCGCAGTTGATGAAAGTGATCCATCGCCTATTTATCATAATCCTGGAAAGTTCAGGAGGTTGGTTGGAAGAATGCTTTATCTGAATTACACAAGATCTTACCTAACATTTGTTGTGCAACAGTTTAGTCAATTTGTTCGTTCTCCTCATGATACACATTGGAATGCAATAGTCCATGTCCTCAGGTATCTGCCTGGACATCAACATCTCAGCCTGCTCTACTGTGTTGCCTCACCTATCAGCTTGCGTGCATTTTTTTGATGCAGATTGAGGGACCTGTAAAACTACCAGACATTCACTTATAGGTTTCTGTGTCTTCCTTGGGCAGTGCGCATCTCTTGGAAGACCAAGAAACAAGCAGGGGTGTGCATTAGGAATTCCGAATTCCGAAATACGGATCGGTTTGAAAATCACATTCTATTTTCAAAATAATTTGGATCGAATAAAAAATTTCCATTTTCAAATTTTGAATTCCGAATTTTGAATGCCCACCCCTGGAAATAAGCCACAATCTCCAACTCCTCGGCCGAGGCTGAATACCGGGCTATGGCAGCCACGGTCAGGGAAGTTCAGTGGCTTATTTACATGATTCAAGATTATCATCATTCACCACCTCTACCCGTGAATTTGTGGTGTGATAACCTTATTGTTATTGCAATCACATCTAACCCTGTCTTACACGAGCGCACTAAACATATTGAAATTGAATCTCACTTTGTTCGTGACCAGTTTAAGGCAGGCATCATGACACCGTTGCATATATCCAATAGATTACAGTTCTAGATATATTTACTAAGAGCCTAGCTGCAGCACCATTCTGTCACCTCTATCCAAGATGAGTCTCTGAAACCCTCCTATTGACGGGGCGTGTTGGATTCACAGTGTTCAGTTCTAGTTGAAGTGAACAAATCACAGAAGGGACTGAAGTAGAAGCAATGTTCTACAACAGATGCAGCAACACATCCATCTTTTTTACATGCGGCTTTTGTAGAATTACAGCACTCATACGATCCACACTAATAGATTAAGTCACAACCGCATGATCTGCTCGATCGTGTGGCTCCGGTTATTTATGTTATAATAAAGGCGTGAACGTGTCTTTTGCTTTCCATTATTTAAACCAATAGAAACATTACAACATGTACTTGTATATAAGGGTGATTGGTTGATTGAAACCTAAGGGAATGAGAGAATTCAGAGCATTTACGCCATCTCGCATTGTTAACCTTCTTGTCCAATCAGATTGGATCTACTCAGCGAAGCAGTACAACTCAGCTACTTCAAATACTTGTCCAGCGAGGCAAAATGAATTAACCGTTACATTTTTCACACTTTTAAAGGCCAAGAGATGCAGTAGTTAATGATGGTGGTTATAACAAAACAAGTGTGCCAACCATTAAAGTACCATAACTAAATAGAAAGCATTTAAAATGAGTTGACATCTTCTGTCGCATTGTTGGCTTCTTGGTTGCGCTGCCTCGTGAGTGGCTCATTTAATGGCCTCGCGCCGCTCCAACTTTTATGGGCATTTTCAAATTGATGCCAAAATTGGAGAAGCAGCGTACCATATGTTGTTGCCACCGGGGGTTAAATTCCATAATGTCTTTCTGCTGGAACCCCGGTGTTATCGCTTTCATTTCAGTGATTTGCGGTTAGAAGGTCCCATTACACATTCACAATATCATAACATCTTCCAATTTAGATCATCTTCTTCTCAATTGATTTTCCAATTTC
Source organism: Pinguicula moranensis (assembly GCA_028565015.1). Lineage (NCBI taxonomy): Eukaryota > Viridiplantae > Streptophyta > Magnoliopsida > Lamiales > Lentibulariaceae > Pinguicula > Pinguicula moranensis. Next base: position 13,023 of record JAOWBN010214795.1, read on the forward strand.
ATTCTCTCCTACGATCGTATTTGAGTGCCACCATGACGTCATTTCACGTTTCTTCTTTTCCAAGTAATTCTCCGGATTAGTTCCAAATTCTTGGGATGGAGATCGAGAAGAGGAACAGTGTAGCTGCAGGAGACGAGGCAGACGACTGCATAAAGATGAAATCGACGGAGGAGGATTGTGAAGCCATCGCCGCCGTTATCAAGGATGTAGCGCTGCCGATCAAGAGGTGGATGAATTCTTCACTATACCAAGGAGTTTGTTGTAATTCGTCAAGTACTTCCGTAGCCATAACGGCCCCGTGAATCAACGGCGTCGGCGGTGAATCCATCATTTGAGCGGGAAGATTTTGGCATAGTTCACGCGACTCCGGCAACAAAAAGGAATGTGAATGCTGGGTTGGATCTCAATTCGGACCCACCTCTTGATTTGTCATGATTCATTTTGTTGACACACCTACTCATCTTCTATGGCGATGATGCAATTATTATCTATGTGTTGGAAAATAATTTTGTTTAAAGTTACTTTTACAAAAGATTTATTTTAAAGCTTGTTTTATTTTAAATTATTTTGGAGTCAAAACAAAATAAGTTTTAAAGGGCTTCCACTTAATTGGACTGATCAAGGATA